>CAVNYN010283030.1:0-12174 GCA_963692815.1 Nyctanthes arbor-tristis | reverse complement strand
TGAAGAGATGGAGAAAAAAATCTTTTCTGCTTTTGTCAAGATAAATTTGATTAATTTGAAATTATTATAAATAAATAATTGTTTCACGTATATATTATAATCTTTTTGGAATTATGGGTTGAGTCGAGCAGATCGAGTTCGAAAAGGTTTATATATTTCATATTATTAATTATTAATAACATAATTGACTATATGTAACGTTAAAATTAAATATAATCTACTTGATATTATGTATATATTATTATTTATGATTTTTATAAAATAAAAAGATATATTTGAAGTTCTCCGGTGAAGATAAATTTAGTTAGTTTTAGAGATATAATCTATATCTATATCTATATATTAATTAATCCACTTAAGTCTCGGTAACATTTGCAACTCGATTTTCCCGCATTTTTTTATTTAGTGAATTTTGCTGTAATTGTTCCTTTCTTTTCAATAAAAATTTTTGTGAAAGAACTCGGAGAAAACTTGAACTTGTGACAATTGGGTTGCCCATTTGTTTTGTTTGTTAATTTTTTTCATTAATAAATTAACATATCAAATCTGAAATATGAATTTTAAAACAAACTCTATTCACCATAATTCGTTAATTTACCATATCTACCGTGTGTATTGGTGAGTTTAATATTATTTGAATTTTTTAATGAATTTTACATTTTTTCAATTTGTTAGTTTTGTTAGGATTTTTTAAAATAAGGCGGGTAACAATTATTTTTTCCATTATTGTATATATGTACGAAGTATTATATGTGAGAGAGTATATTGTATTTTAAACGATCTTGAACTTTACGATTACTAAGTCTATTGATCTTATTGATTCAATTAATACATACTTGTGTTTTTATATTTTCTGCAGGAGTATAAATATTACAGATTTATGTTTAACTATCTAATAATATATTTTAATAAGTTTTTCTACTCGTACAATGCGCGGGTGGTTTAATTAACTAGTTATGATGATAAGATAAATAAGTGAAGAGATAAATTATGATGATTATTATTAAATAAAAACACGTATAAGATTATCGTAAATGTACATCCTTTTATTTCATGTATAAGATTATTATTTAATTTGAAGCTTAAATGGGAATTATAAATATATTATTATTTATGGTTAATATAAAATAAAAGGATGTACATTTACGATGATACTTACACATCTCTAATAATAATAAAAGAATATACATGTACGATAATACTTACACATCTCTAATAACAAAATTTCATATCATTATTATTAAACAATATATATAATGTAAATTATGATTATTATGATTATTGTTATTATTATTACTAGATTCTCACACTTGCGTTGTACGAGATGATAGTAAATAAAATTATATTTTAACATTAGCTACATTAAACTGCAATATTTTGATTATTTTATTGTTAACTAATATCTATTTTGTTTTATTTTACTTAATATGAAATGCTATTAAGTGAGCCCAATAAAAATGGTAAAAAACCCGTCAAACCCGATACCTACGGGTACTCAACCATATTAAAATGGAGAATATCTGACTAAATGGATAATTAGGCTAGGGATGGAATAAAGAAAATTGGCCCAGCCTGAAAATGGGACGGGAAAGATTATCATACCTTTTCCCCATACTCAACCTGTTTAACCATTTCTTGTCAAAAAATGGTAATTACCCAAACCAGCCCGTGTCCAATTTAAATGAAGATGGTACCTAGATAGGACAAAAAGATTTTTGATGAGTAAGATAATGGATATAGCATACCGATCTCGACCCGACTGACTGTCATTCTTAGATCTCGAGAACTCAAGCATTTAACATTTCTCTGTGACTACATCGTAATGGAAATTTAGTAAACTATAAAATGCTAATTATAAACCAAATTTATCTATATTTATTATATACAAAGGAAGCAACATCATATAAGAAATAATTAAAAACTAACAAATCAATTAAAAAGAAACTAGTCTAACCTAAATTAGGAAATACGTCATATATACGATATATATATTAAAAAAATTTTAATTAAAAAATAAAAAACCTTTGAATATAGATAAATTCATCAAAATACCTAAGAAGATAAGATATATATCCAATATAAGATAAAATATATATTCATCATAGAGCTTACTGCATAATTTACCTAACATATAAGTAAAAATCTAAAATGACATTCACTTACACACTTTTGGCAGGAAAATACGGTACAAAGGTATCGCAGACTAATTTCCTTATATATATGCAGATTATTATATAAAAGAATATATATAAGTAGGATAGTAGTTTTGATGGGAAAACTTGCTTATAGTCACTATCCTACTTTAATATATAAGATAAGATAAGATTGGTATCTATTTAAATTTATGGTGATATGAAAGTTTTCTATAATATTAACTCTTTTATTATTTATTATATATGATATTGGATTTTAAGAAAAACTATTTTGGTCAATATGTTTTTTAATCATTTTCAAATTATTTTTTTCCGTGCAACGCATGGGTGCAATACTAGTAGGTAATAAAGTCGTACTACTCTAACGTAGACCTCGCGGACCCATCAAACCTATATAATTCAAGCTCCAATAAAATAGGTTTTACATTACCATGTCCAACTTTTAACCCAGTCAACTAAAAGACCCAAGATTGAATTATGCAATTATATATAAAATTATATAAGCATAAACGCTAATTGGCACTATCTAACCCCAATCTTTTATCTTATTGTGCAATATAACTTTAACCTTTAAAACATGGCAATTCTAACCTCAAATCTAACTTTTTTGGCACAATCTAACCTTTTTAGCTTAAAAGGATAATAATACCTCTCAAATTTTAATTGAACTAAAAAATTAATATTAAATAAGATATAGATATAAATAAAAATAAGAAAAAATATAATTTAGTTATATTTAAAAAAAAATCAACGGATGTCTATCTACCTAATGTGGGATAAGCATGGACTAGATTGATGTGAGGGTGAGGCAGTCAGACTCGACCTTCTTATTGTCTATCTATCCAATTTGTTATGTCATTTTTTAAAACTTGTTCTCATTTATTTTATATTTTTTTTTTATTTTAGTTATACAAATTGTCACATGAGAAGTAGGGTGGGGCACACTTAGTCCATTATGCTCTACGGGATTGCATTTTCTAAAAGTATTGTTTCATTCATGGTGGGCTCCTGTCGAGTTCAAGACAAATTAGGTATTTTTTGTTATCACTATATGAATTTGATAGTGTTCCAAAAAGAAATTCTAAAGTTCACTATTCATGTTATTTATTTTATACTAATTTTAACTAAATTAGAATTCAAGAGTATATACTATTGTCTTTTAAAATAAAAAGATTCAATTGTGCCAAAAAATGTGAGATTTAAAGTTATAATTACCAAGTTTGAAAAGTTAAGAGTTAGTTTGCACAATAAATTAAAAGGTTAGAGTTATATTGTGCCAAGCCTAAGCATAAATAATCTTGCAATTACATCCTCTAATCTATTAAGATAATGTATTACGTACCCCAGTCAAATTTCTGGTAATTAGAACAGAATTGAAATTACAGTTTGCTCTTCTAATTAATTATTTTAATTCCTTAATCTTGCATTTTCTTCATCCATTCGCAGATATAATTTACACAATGCTAAATAATGAGTTCGGATTTAAACCGGTTACCAGCAAAAACTTGAGAGAATTTCTTTGCCTCATATTTTAGCTAGGACGACAGTTTCTGATATGAAACATGTCTACTACCTCACTTATTCTCAAACTTCTAATTAATATATATCAAGGTATTTGACCATACTAATCTAATCTCACTCATAGGTAACACATATGGTGATGATTAGAATTTAATTCCCCTCACAGTCATGCTACAAAATTAAATTCAAGTAATGGTCTCGTTCAATACATTCCAAGTGCAAAAGGGTTCTCATGAATCTCTATTCTCATGATTTGGACAAATTACTCCCCACGGTTTAAGGAATTAATAATAGTCAACACTACAACCTTATCAAAACAACGCCAATCTCTGCTACACGACGCTCTTCCGATCTCAATTAATTTCTGGTAAAAATATAAGTTGTCTGGTCTCATGCCGTGTTTTGTTAATAAACGCCCAACTTGCCTCAAGTGATTAGTATAGTACTTTAAAGTTAGCTCGGTTAATTTATTAACTGGTAATTAATATTGTAGATTTTTCTTTTTTCTTTTTGAATAATACTGTAGAATATGTTAATATTGTCATTATAATATACGAAACTAGATCGCACTATTCCCAAATCCCAACACACATTGTTACTTCGCTAATTCGGCAGATACTATTTGACCACATTAAGCATAACCGTCGCATGAATCGCGTGGTACTCTTGAGAACATGATCCGACATTTTGCTTCCATATTGATAATAATAAAGCGATAGTTTTGGAAAAAAAAGTACAAAGAATATTAAAAATTTAAAAAATTGTTTGCAGGATTTATCAAATATGTTTAGTTCAATATATAATTCCGCAAAAATAATTGTCTAAGAAAAGAGTAGCGAAATACTAAGACATTTAGTATGCAATTATATATTCTCATAATCGACTTTGATAAATTCCTAGCTCCTCGCACTTGAATTTTCTCTAGTATCCTTTCAAGTCATGGAATTGCACTGCCAAGTGGACACTACTAGTGATACTCCACAAAAGTCAAACCAAAATGAATCAAGATTCTCTTCGAAGAATATTATTAAGGGGATACAGTTCTTTTGGGGGTTAGAAAAACCTTCTTTATTTATAGGAGAGCTTAGGCTCTTCTTATTCTTGAAGGAGAAAAATCATATTCCAAACAAGTTCATAATAATTAAATATAGCTAAGTCGATCCAAACGGTCTGATATTTAATTATTAATATTAATGATTTGTGCCAATAATCTAACATGTCAATAATCTAACACACCAAGGTTTTCATAGTTGTATCAAATCACAATGAGAACAATGAAAAGAGAACGAGATGAGGAACAACAAACCATAGAATTGAATTATAATGATTAAGTGACATGCACTTTGTCATGCCCCTGTCATTTTACCCCATATTATTGAATTACTTGTATCGGGTATTAAATTATATAGCGGAAACTTCCACAGGAATAGCGGAGACGTGGCGTACAAAACGAACAAATTATTTCTTGTCTTATATACGATAAGCCACATATATATAGAGATGTGGGCCAACGTGTATTCTCATAGCTCCAAAGATCGGTTCTGTCTACATGCAAAATTCTACTTCCATCGCGGACATGCTCCAACTCCCGGCTTGCTTCCCCATTTAATCATCTATAAGATTGGAGGGAATGGGAGTGAGTACAAAGTACTCAGTGAATAATAACATATATTGGCTCATGCAAAATAATGTAAGAGAAGTTACTTTTATGCACAAAGAGAATCATTTATATGCACAAGTCGGGCTATCACTAGTGTAGCCACTACCCATAAGCTTGCAGGAGTCAATGATTTAAAATGACAACAATCACATAGCATGGTCATAAAAATACAAATATTACCGCATAGTAAGGCAAAATGGGTAGATAGCACCACTGGCGATACCCAAAAGAAAGAAACAATCATTTATCTAAAGCAATTATGCACAATCAAGTATCAAATGCCAAAGCATTTTAAGGAAAGCATGGCTTTCAAAAGGGAGAGCGAAGACACGTGTTACTCACCTCTCAAAGATTTCTTGAATAATACTTAGTGGAAAAGTGCTTCTAAAGCCTTGGTTTTCCTCAATTAAAGTTGTTCTTTAAGTTGGAATCTTCCTATATATGAAAATGAGCATTTTTCAAGTGTGAGACTAAGTATTTGGTGGGTTTTAGGGTAGTTTTCCTCGCCGACAATTTTTTGGACGAATTTAGATATTTTTGGAATAGAGAAGGGTCTTTGGAAAAGCTTGAGAAGCTTTGAGGAATTTCCCTATTCAATTTCCTATTTATAGGATCTGAATTTAGTTGTTTTTAATAAAGTTTTAAGTTTCACCAATCACAGAGTGACACGTGGCGTAATTTTGGCACCGTATACTGAAGGAGACAATGTGGCCAAACATGATTCACTCAGTTATTGCTCATGGAGTCCCTATACTTAATGTGATTCGATAATTAGGTTATTATGATTTTAGATCATACTAATCAAAACTCATATTTTGTCTTTGGCATCAATTGAGTGATAATTCTTTTAAACCTTATGGCATATTTAATGCAATTTCAAGCAATTATTCCATCATTGCCATTTAAATTTTTGCGGGAAGTTACACACGTCTTTATATATACAAAGGTCAATCTACACAAACTAAATAATTGAAATACTAAATTAAATATAAAATAAATAAAACTAATAAACTCTAACACCCACTCTCCCGGCAAACTCATGATTCTACAGCAAGAAACAACAAGAGTTTGTCACTGAGGAAGCGAAAACGAAGAACCGAATGAGACTTGGTGAAAAAGTATGCAAGTTGTAAAGAAGAAGAGACAAAAGGTAAAGCAATAGTGCTCTGCTTAGGATGATGGCGACCAAGATGACAATCAATCTCAATGTATTTGGTGCGCTCATGGAGCACAAAATTATGAGAGATATGAATGACACTTGTATTATCACAGTACATCGGAGTAGGAGAAAAGAGTGGGACACCCATATCTTCAAGTAACCACCGTAACCACACAATTTCAGAAATAGTGGAAGATAGGGAAACAACTGACTATTTTGTACTCTTCAAAGAGATAAGAGAATCGCCGAAAAACACATAAAACCCACTAATAGACTTGCGATATGTAGGATCACCAGCCCGATCTGCATTAGAGTATACATGAAGCTCCAAATAAGAAGAAGAAGAAGGAAGCAAAAGACTCTGAAAGCAAGTACCACGAAGATAATGTAAAATACGAACCATAGCTGCCCAATGAACAACAGTAGGAGTGGACACAAACTGGCGAACAATATGTATTGCATAAGCAATATCAGGCAGTGTAATAGTAAGATAAACAAGTGAACCAACAAGAATACGATATAAAGTAGGATCATCTAAACGAACCATGTCAGAAGAAAAATAACGAACATTAGTCTCAACAGGAGTGTCAACAGTCTTACTATCAACAAGACATGCATCCTTAATGAGATCTGCAATATATTTAGATTGAGACAACATATATCCGCAAGGAGATGAAGCAACCTCAATACCCAATAAGTGAGATAAATGACTCAAATCCTTCATTTCAAAACAACTAGTCAACGACTCAAATCCTTCATTTCAAAACAACGAGTCAATTCACACTTCAAAGTAGCAATTCCCACAATATCATCACCACGGATAATCATATCATCAACATATAACAAAAACAGAATGCTATCAACAGAAGTACAATGAAAGAACATTGCAGAATCATTGTGGCTAGACACAAAACCAAGAGAACCAATAACAGTAGAAAAATGTTCAAATCAAGCACGAATAGCCTGATTGAGCCCATAAAGTGCCTTATTGGGTTTACACATATACCTTAAAGGACACAACACACTAGGATGAGGAGTCATATAAACTTTTTCTTGATAGGTCCCATTCAAGAAGGCATTTTTAACATCTATCTGAGAAAGACTCCAATGACGAACAAAGGCAAAATCAATAAGTGTACCAACAGAGGTCATTTTTGCAACAACGGCAAAGGTCTCCTCATAATCTAAACCATATTGTTGAGTAAACCCTTTAGCTATGAGTCTAGCCGTATACCGCTCAATTGAACCATCAAATTTAATCTTAATCTTATGAACCCAACGTGATCCAATAGCATACTTACCAGGAGGTAAGGGCACCAAATCCCAAGTGTCTGTCTCTCGTAAACTAGAAAGTTCATCAGCCATAGCCTGTTGCCAAATGGGTCTAGCACACCATTTTTATAGGAAGTAGGTCCTGTAAGTTTATGAGTAGATGACAAGAAACAACAAAAGGACTTCGAATAACAAGATTAACCAAAATCAGGGACTTGAGTTGATTTACATATGCATTGATGATATCAAGGTGGTGGTGGAGGAAGGGGAGGTGGTAGTGGTGGAGATGTGGGAACCTCAATCTCAGATAGTGCTTGAGAAGCCACAAGAGAAGAGATATCGTGAGACAGCGTGTGTGTTCCTGCAGTAGATGGACGTTCAACTGCAACAAGTATAGGGGAAGAAGAAATATAATAGGGAAATAGGTCAATATGAATGAGATCTGATTTAGTCGCTTGAGAAGTATTCTCAGTAATAGAAAAAAAGGAATGTGTTCAACGAATACCACATGACGAGAAATACACAACTTTTGACTAATAGGATCATAACAATGATAACCTTTTCTGCCTTCACCTTAACCTAAGAAAACACAAATAGTAGAACGTGATGTCGGTTTACTAAGTTCCACCGCTAGAAGAACAACAAAGCAAGTACACCCAAAAGCCTTTAAAATAGAGTAATCAAGAGTAGACCCAAACAAAGATTCAAATGGAGACAAACCAGAAGTATGAGAAGATGGTATAATTCTATTAATCAAATACACAGTTGTAAAGATTGCCTCACCCCAGAATTCATTAGGGACTTTGGCAGATAAAAGAAGAGAACGGGCAATTTCAACTATATGTCTATGTTTGTGTTCAACAACATCATTTTGTTGTCAGGTGTCTGTACAAGAAGATTGGTGAAGTGTATCATCTGAAGCAAGTAATTCAGAAAATCGATAGATGTATATTCCTCACCCATACCACATCTGAAGCACTTTATCACTGCGTTATATTGAGTTTTGATAAGAGCTCTAAACGAACGATAAATGGAAAGAAAATCCAAATGTTTATTCATAAGGTAAACCCAACAATAACGACTGTAATCATCAATAAAACAGACATAATATTGAGACCCCCTTTTAGTAATAACTGACGTGGGACCCCACACATCTGAGTGAACAAGATCAAAGGGTGCAACAGAATGTGACAAACTACGAGTGAACGATAAAGCAGAAAACTTAGCAAATTTACAACTACTACAATCAGATATGTCATGAGTTTTCATATTTCCCAAATGACCTTTAGAAACTAAAAAATTCAAACGGCTAGCAGACACATGTCCAAGGTGAGAATGCCAAAAATAAAAACTAGATGAAGAATAATTCAATTGAAAGTAAGATAAATTAACACTAGAAGTAACCCTTCTCTTTGTCTATGGCCTATCCCAATCAACTCTTGAGACAGCAGATCCTTTACATGGCATGCAGTAGAAGAAAACTGAGCTAGGTATCCTGAATCACACAATTATCTAATAGAAACAAGATTTAAGGCAAGATTAGGAATACACTGAACATCTGAAATAGACAAATTTGAATTATGTACAGAACCAACACCTACTAATTAAAGGCAATGGTGTGCCATCAGCAGTTATAATAGAAGTAGAGGATTGAGAAGGGGATAAAGAAATAAATAAAGTAGAATTAGATGACATATGTCTAGGGGCACATAAATCAAATATCCAAGTAGAAAGGTTACCTGGTGTAGTATGAGGTGACAAACCTATTTGAGTGGATACAAATATAGAATATGGCTGAGAGGCTAAGAATTTTTGAAACTGCTTACTAAGATCAGCAAACTTGGGATCAGGTAAAGGTGGTGGACCAAGTATAGAAGTGCCAACAGGTGGCTGTGCTAATAGCTTCTTCAGTAATTTTGGATACTGACCCTTCCAATGTCCCTTTTCTTTACAAAAACTACATACATCATTGGGAACTCTTGGATGTCCTTGACACTCGTTTTGTGCATACGGTACAACCATAATAATAGAAAAGATGAGTAAGAAAAACTAACGAATTGAACAAATAGAGAGTATAGATAATCAAATTCTGAGCACACCAACATAATAAATTGAGACAACCACAATATAGAAGATTAAATTCCGAGCACAATGTACAAATTTCGATTGCCACAAACGTCCTCACACTTTCGAACGCGCCATTCCAGCCAACTGCACTACGTCACAAGTGCGTCTCACTCGCCACCTTTGCCGACGCATGCACTCTCAAGCGCTGAACCGGTCAATTGCCCATAAATTTTGGAGTTAGTCAGTGTAATTTTTCCGGCCAAAAAGTCGGGGGAACCTATTCAAATAACGCGGAACAGATTCGTCTATTGTGGAAGAAGAAAAATTCCATACTCGCCCTTTTTTTTTGAATGCTCTGATACCATGTGATAATCTAACACATCAATTATCTAACACACCAAGGTTTTCATAGTTATATCAAGTCACAATGAGAACAAAGAAAAGAGAAAGAGGTGAAGACGAACAAACCCTAGAATTGAATTAATGATTAAGTGACAAATATGTCTTTATATATACAAGGTCAATCTACACAAACTAAATAATTGAAATACTAAATTAAACATAAAATAAAGTTAACAACAATTTGTGTGCTTCATTGAAGATAAATTATTGTAACTTTTAATTATATAAATAATCACGGGAGTTAATAATTGAATTTTCCCACAATTAATTATTATCATATTGACTTATCATGCTATGGAATTAAGTTTACACGATGGTCTAGTCTAATATACTTATCTAGAGTAGAGATGGCAAAATATATGTGAAAACTTGAAACCAGCGGGTCCTGCCCCACAACCCGTTTAATATACTATTAATTATTTAATTTAACAAAACCACAAACTATTAGTATTCCTGTGACTCAAACATGTGACGCTGAACAATTTGTTTACTTCTTTGTAAATTGTGTTTATATATATATATATATGAGAGAAAAAAATCTGAAAATGGGGCCCGTCCCGCCCCACCCCACCCCACCCCACCCCACCCCACCCCAATTGGGGTTCGGGGCTGGGAGGGGCGGGGAAAGGTAAAACAGGCTGGGGTGCAAGGAATGTAAACCCGACTCTGCCAGCCCCACCCAATTACCATTCCTAATCTTGAAGTATATCAATGACACCACTCGCAATTTCCACCATTCTTGACGAAAGATAAGCGGCCTACTCAATTAAGTTAAAGAGTGATGAATAAATTGTTGGGAATTAATGTAGATTCCCTGATTACGCCTACAAGACCGTTGTTCACGGAATTTAATTGAAACAAGAAAAATAAAAGACGAAGGCGAATTTAACGGACTATCAAAGCTTTCCACTATATGATTAAAGTCGCTACAACCATACAGAATTTTCACTCGCCAAACCAATTCCCCAAGTATAACAAGAAAAATATACCAAGCTTTACCGCATCTACCAATTTCTACCATTTGCCTAACCCGCGAAGAATTAAAGAAATCTCAAGACGCTAGGCTACTATTTTTCTTCACAAGACTCTCTGACCCGACCCAAATGGCACCCTGAGTTTTACCACACCTAATTTTCTACCCTTTAAACAAACCACAAAGAGTTACAAGAAAACTCTTCAAGGTGCTAAACTCATCAATTTTTCCCTCAACTCGCTTGTACCACTTGTGTATAAAAGAGGAAGAAAACATCTCTATTTATAGGTTTCGTTTCCTTAGAAGACAAGACAATTCTTCTATGATTTGGATTTCTTTTCCTCCGAGGATTCTTCTTCTTTCCCTTTCCTTTTCAACTTTGGATTGTTTTTAGCAACAAACCCAACATAAATAAACTTCAATAGGATAAAATGTCAATTTTTATTCTCGGTTCAGTAATAATGTTTTTTTGGTTAAAATATTATGTATCTTCCGTACTTATATATTTAGAAATAATCATCTTCATATTATCTCAAAGCAACCGACGGACTTTCCCTACTGCTCAAATATTGTAAATTTGTTTATAGAAAACAAACATCACATTTATTCAATAAATAAATAATTATTTATTTATACTTCAGTCGGTGTCTTGACATATCCTACCAAAATTAATATCGGGATTAATGAGTCGTTATCAGAGATTGAAATCTTGTCGGTGTTTGAATTTCAAATTCTGTTTAAAAAGGTTTATCCATGTAGTCGAAGTGAGAGGCAGATTAGTTAAGGATTATCCATTCCACAGATTAGATCGGAAGAGCACACGTATTATCGTCATAGTTTCCTAGGGCGGCTACCATCTTCATTCTTGGTAACCTTGTATCACACAATCAAGACTTTGCCATATTTATCCATATATCCGAACTCTCATTTTCCTTGTCTTCTATTAAAATAATAACATTTTTCCAAA
>CAVNYN010283024.1:0-18576 GCA_963692815.1 Nyctanthes arbor-tristis | reverse complement strand
GGGTAGAGCGTCCCCCCAATGATCCTCCCGAGCGGGTACCAGCTCTCAGAGTCAAACCAGTTCCAGAACTCATAAAACCCCTTCTGAGTCAAAAATTGGGTTACCCGGTAATTGAAATATGGATCAAACTCGTGGATCATGCTCTCATAACGCAACACACTAAACAAACGCGTAATGAACGCCAACACATAGACCAAACACAGGATCGATACTCGGATCAACAGCTCCTGTTGCTTTGTCTTTAGCTTCAGGGATTTGAACAGAGAACTCATACCCGGTGACGAAAGAAGATCTGTAGATGATTTCTCCATTTTCGCCACCATTGGACTGATCGATCGACTGAAATTCGTGAACTGAAACCAAAACTAAAATCAGACAGTTCTATTGAACGCAATTTGCAACTTTCTTAGAGATAACTGAGAATCCTTTTATATTACACTTCCATTGGAATTCCTAAGGGTTTGAGTGATATCATTAAACCCTACTGAAGAGTGACTTTGAGAGAGAATGGAATCGAAATCTAGTGCAGGAAAGGAACATGAAAGGGGGTCAATATGTAATCGTGCGATTTCTGGCAGGTTCAATTGCATCGCTATTATCCTATTTCAACTAAAAGCGCGTTATTTACATAAGCATTGTCGCTTTACTCAGGATTTCCGATTTTCCTTCACACTCCCCAGGGGTTTACTTTACTTTAAAGGATAATTAGTGTGCGTTGATTGCCTTAATTTTCTTTGAAAAATGCTAGTTTTTCATCAAAATTCTCATTTTTATATTGTTTGATTGACTTTTTTCTCAGAAAATATTTTTTCACTTTTAGTCACGTGACCATATTTTCCAGAAAAATAAGGAAAATATTTTCTTTAAAGACCTAGGTAATTGGTTTTCCAGAGAATTAGAATTTCATATTTTCTTAAATACACTTTTTTTAACACCTTTTTTATGTGGACTAATTGGCTAGGTAACTATTAGTTATGTAGTAAGTTGCACTTGTTTTCCTCGTTCTCGAATTTTACTTTTTTTTTCCCTGTTACCAGCCGTTTGTTGCTAATGTTAAGGGATATAAAACTTTATTGTCATATTTCCTTCAAAAAAAACATTCTTGTCGTTTCAAAATTTTTCTAATTATACAACACTGTTGGAGTCCAAATATCTTTATTCCATTCTTATATTCACGCACAAATCATCAATTTTGTACAATTTTTTTTTTGTTATAAGCTTGTATGGTATATTAGTAATCTTCTATTCTCTTTTTGTCGTGATTTGATTCAGTCCCAATTGTAAACATCTGTTGAGGTTAAAATTAGTGGTCGTGTATCTTTGGCAAATGAAAAATATATATTAACAAAGTATGCATAATTAATTTTCATGGGAAAAAGTACAAATTGTATAGAAAATTTGATTTTTTTAAATAATAATAATTCTTCAGAAAAAACCATAATAATAATAATTGCTTTCAAGTAAAAGAAGTTTAAAAAAAAAGACTATTTCCATGAAAAATATCAAACACCAAAAGATGAAAAATAAAAACAATTTCTAAATAGAAAATTAGGTCAATCAAACACGTATAATTGTTCAGAAAAACAAAATTTATAAGGAATTCAATTACCTGGAAAACATTTTCTTACCATGCAATTTCCACCATTGCAATCAAACAAGCCCTCAGATAAAATTTTGTAAGCCAAGTTCTATCTCTGTTTCAATTGATCAAATTATTTTTTATAATTTCATTATTATATTATATATTTTATGGAATTCATAAATGATAAATACTACACCGATAGCTACGTGGCTAATTTAAAACTTTCATTGTATTTTAACTAGATTTCTACCCGTGCGTTCCACGGGTAGAGTTCTAAAGGAATTTTATGTATAAAATGTCAAATTATGTTTATAATGTTTGCTGTCATAAAAAAAAAACTACAAAATATCTTTTGCATGAAATTAATATGCATCTTAGGTTTTGCAAGCATCAATTGATTCTATATTTTGATGATATAATTTTGAAATTCTTGTTATTAGTCTCGTTGAACCAATAATTTTTCATTAATTCTTGTTTTTTATTTCCTTTAAAGATAATAAAACACAATGACATCATTCTATACTTCACATCCGTGCGTACAAACACACTATTCTTCACAGTCGTATGTTTTACGGACATGTTATACTGACAAAGTAAAATATAATTGAATATGAGCTAAGTTCTATCTTGAACTATATCTCCACAAAATCAAAGTGTAATGAGACGCAATGGAGAATATTAAAACTCAAGTAGTACCTGTCAAGGATTACAAACTCGTCTGAAAATAGTTTTTTAAAAGTTATTGCATAGGCTCCTTTAGAATTTATTACATAATAATCTTAATTAAAAGCTGCATATGGGAAGAACAATTCATATTAATCCAACCAATGGTAAATTGACAATGAGTTGCTATCAAATTCACATCAATGGGACATAAAAATATGATAAAAAACTTGTCATTATAAAAAGACATTCCAAATGAAAACACCACGTTTATATAAACCGTACACGTTCTTATGCTTAGTTTTATTTCCTTTTGATTTTATAGAATATCGCAATTAATCATCAAAATATAGCTTGTAACTATACCAATCTTTTGACAAAAAAATCACATAATGAAGGGCAAAAAATACAAAATCAAAATAATGATCAAATATAGAATAATTGCTTTTAAGTTTTTTCCCCCCCTCAAAGAATACACTTTATACATATAATCAGTAATGTATATAACAATTTTCTGTCAAAACAAAATTACATTCCCGCATTAATTTAATCTTCTCTTATGATTAATGAGTATTCACAATTTTCCTTTTAGCAAGATTTATTAATTTTCCTTCATAATATTTAGTTGTACAACTTAAATGTGTGATATCTAAATTTATCTTATCATCATAATAAATGTTGATAAGTAACCCTTTCAATTAACGACAACTCGCTTGCTGCGTTTCTTCTCTTGAACTGAGTTTTCAAATTAAAAGGAAAAAAAAGATGGTCAACCAATCTTTGACCGGTTTTTTGTGTTTTTAAAAGAAAACATGAGACCAGACCGGATCGGGTGGTCTGTGGAAACCAATTATCTTGGCCAAAAACCTGGACCAGGACTGGCCCGTTTGGTCCTGTTTGGGCCGGTTCAATTGCTCCCAGTTTTTTTTTGCACACCCCTAATTAATGTCTAAGAAAAATCCTATATGGTGCATTATGTAATTTCCAGGTAGGACAAATATTGATATGAGAAATGCTTTTAATTCAAAGATGAGTTTTTTAATCTAATTCAATTCTTATTAGGACGGTAAAGTAATTTCCATGAGTTATTTAATTACTGCTACCCAATTATACGTGACGACAAAAGATAGTTACCCAATTGATGCTAAAGAAAGAATTTAGTTCTTAATTGACATAAACTAAAGTGTAGTGACTTAATTGACATAAATCAAAGTTTGGTGGCGTAATTGAAGGATGAGACAAAGCACAAGGACTTCCTAGAAAATTTCCGCCAAGTGTGCGGTATATGTTGCGCCACGTGTCGAGATTTGATTGGCAGAACTCAAATTTTATTAAAACTAACTCAATTCTAACTATTATATAAAGGGCTTTTGGGTCCTCAAGTTTCCCAAAGATCCCAAACTCTTCCAACTTTCACCTCATTCATCCAAATTCGTCCAAAGCCAAGAAATGAGAAAGAATGAACATTAAAACCCTCTAAAATATCACCCTTGTACTTGATAAATGGTCATTACTATGTATAAAAAGATCCTAACTCAAGAATAGCTTTAATTAAGGAATATCAAGGCTTTAAAGTTACTTTTTCACATGGATTATTCGAGGAATATTTAAGGTGAGTAACACGTGTATTGACTCTCTCTGTCTTTGAAAATCATGCTTCTCTTGTGAGTAACACGTGTCTTGGCTCTATCATTTTCCATCCCTTTGTTATGTTCTTCTCTTTGTATCTTGAATATCTCTTTTTTGGAACTTGTGCCTTCCTTTAATTGAATTGGCCTTTGATATTTGACGGTGCACCATTATTTTGGATAAATGATTGTTATTTGCTCTTGGCCATCGCTGGTGACGCCATAAACCCGTTCTGCTCTGCTATCTGAATTGTTTTATGGCCCTGCTGTATTTTCTCGGCCATTCTGATCTGTTATTGGATTGTATGGCTTACGGGTGGAGGCTAAACTAGTGATGTGCTCGAGCTTCGTATCTTTGTATCAGTGTATCTTTGTGGATGGCTTCTTTGTGTATAAAAATGTCCTCTTCTGTATTGTTTTCTGTGGGTCAATACATGTTGTTATTCACTGGGTACTTTTGTACTCACTCCCTATCTTCTACAATCCTGTAGGTATTAAATTAAAAAGCTATGTGGCCTGATCGTCCTAAGACGGAGGGAATACATGTATGTGATCAAGACTTCGGTGTGTGCGGCCGAGGTTTCGTTGTGGGTAGCCCACGAAACATTTAATTATTAGAGTGCGCAGCGAAAGCGCTTCGATATTTGGAACTGTATTTGTATCTATTTTTAAGAGTTAAAGGCTTCCGCTACTGTGTATGAGAATCGCGTCCGTTACATTATTATTCAATGTCAGGTTTATTTCTCTTTTTGAATATTACAAAAGAGATATCGAGGAGAGAAATAGAACCTTAGACTTGTTTTTTACAAGAACACAATACGCACACACAATACGGATACACCACACGCTACTTGAACGTCACTAGACCACTTGAGTCTTGACATATTAAATTTATGTCTATAACATATGTTATTTAAATAGTGTCTTAGGAGGAAATCACATGTTGAACTATTAATTAATTAGTTTATTTATTTTTGAGTGGTAATATGATGATAAAATAAGGACTATCTATTTATTTATCTACGATGACTATGTGGTTGAAACATAAAATTTTTTTTTGTCCTTGATAAATTATTAATCATTCATTCAAAAATAAAAACATATTCTGTAGAATAAAAATCATACAAGGGTCAAAATGCAGTGTCTTGATAAAATCAAAGTGCTCAGTGAAAGTTGAGGGGCCAAAATGAACTTATTTTGAAACTTAGGTGACCTGTATTTTATTTTATTTATTGTCTTCACCTGTATAATTCTCTCCCGCCTCCCCCCAGACGCGCGCACTGTTATTCAGTGCAGGGGAGGGAACGAGATAAAGGCAGCGACAATGGTCCGAGGCGGTAAGAAGGAAGAGAATGCTGTGGCATCAAACCCAGAAGCGGAAGAGAAAAAGAGGCTGAAAAAACTGGCGTTTTCCAAAGGCATTTTATCTGAAAGTCAGTCAAGAGTTAGCCCATCCGCTGCTCTTGCCCCGTCGAAAATCGTGGACAAACATCACGGCACAGATATTGTCAGAAAGTCCCAACGGAAGAACAGATTTCTGTTCTCGTTTCCGGGTCTTTTCGCCCCAATTTCCGGGGGGAAAATTGGCGAGCTCAAAAACCTTGGCACGCAAAACCCTATTCTCTACGTCGTTTTTCCTCAGGTTTAATCGTATTTGCTATTATCATATAGATATTGTGATTTTTTATTTGTTTGGTGATCTTGAATTACGCTAATGAAGGTAACTCTGGCATGAAATTTTGTTGTAATTTGTCGCGAGAGGTCTCAAGAATCTGCGGTAGCCGTAGTTGTCACTTTTTGTTCTTTAGTAATTTGGACTTTTTGTCGGTTCCCAATAGAAAGGACGAAATTTTCTATTCATTCTTACAAATTGAGAGAATCACAGGGGAAATTACAGGGGAGTAAGTAACTGAAAATAGCAGTTCATCAATATGACTCCCCCCCCCCCCACCAACACAACCCAAAAAAAACCAAAAAAACCAATTTACTGAATTACTTACATTAATCTGAATGACAATAGACGCTCAAAAATATTTACTTGAGCATGGAGGGGAGTGGAAAAGTGATGTGTGTGTCTTTCCTTTTTTTTTTTTTTCCCTGATGCATCATTCAAAAATTTGACGGAAAAGTAAATGCAATTAGTGCACAGACTCAAAGTTTTCTCACATTTTCCATTCTAACGGAAATACTATGAAGAAAAATTCTCAATTCACTAGTGCTGAACAAAATGCAGATTATTTTTTCTTCAAATGTGCAGGGTCAAATGAAGCTTTTCGGGACAATTGTCTATCCAAAAAATAGGTATTTGACTTTGCAGTTTTCCAGAGGTGGGAAGAGTGTGATGTGTGAGGATTACTTTGACAACATGGTTAGTATCTTCTCTTGGTTTTTCCTGCTAGTTTTCTTGTCATATGTTTCCTCATCCACATTTGACATTGAATATTGAACTTTAGGACTTTTTTTTTCTTTTTCGTTTTTCCTGCAGGAATATTCTTAGACCTTCCCTGCAACCAAGGGATCTGCTACGTTCTCAGGCTAAAGGGTGGTGAATAGTCACACTTGTTAGTAAGGTTTTAAGACAGTATTCGGTTTCTATGGCCCCTTCATCATTTGCCTCTTCGTTTAGATTGGTTGTTTAAAATAACGTTATTCATGCTGCATATACTGTCAGCAGTTAGCAAGCAATCTTTAGAGATTTTGACCCATGTTTTTACTGTTCTTGAGGTTCAAAATCACTGATTCTCATTCTTGCTTTTTACAGATTGTTTTTTCTGATGCATGGTGGATTGGAAAGAAAGATGATAACCCAGAAGAATTAAGGTTGGAATTTCCAAAGGATCTGAATTTGGTTAGTCTACTGTGAATTTGTTTCATTTGAGCTTAATGTAAAGATAATTTCCCTGCCTTTCATTTGGTTAAAGTTGTAGCTAAGGGATGTGAAAAGCATGCCAAAATACAAGTTCATTCACCAAATATTTTTCCTTGATATATTTGACATGTTCCTGCATCCTGATTAGGCCCAGGAAGAGCACAAAGAGTATGATTTCAGGGGCGGTGCAGGTGCAGCATGTGATGACAGACAAGTTTCTACGAAAACTACAATGAAAAATGCTGAACCAGATTCCCCACAAGATGAACTGGAGAATGATTTAACTGAGAGTCAAAATAACGTGAAAGAGTCAATGGAAGTCACTCCAACTCGGCATTCAGCTAGGAATTCTGGAAAAAAGTTCAAGTAATTTCTTTTCCTTTTATAAAATGATAAAATCTAGGTTGATAACTTTATATTTAACTAAATATGACAAGTTGTAAGGCCCTTAGCCTAAACTTTGGCTTAGACGCTGATTGCTAATTTTGCGCCATACAGTCCATCACTAGCTTATATCCTTATTGACCTCTTTTTCAAGTCACCTCTTCCTTAATATCTAACCAGAACTAATGTTCTTAATTAATTGTTTGACTTCAATATCTTTAGGGCCTTGTGTTTTTTAGTTGATACTTGAAAATTCTATTGGCAGTTTTGCAGAACCCTCTTCTGGAGATGATTTTATTGGAAATGATTCCAAAACCTTTGAAGAAGAAGATGAGAAACAGAAAGCAGGAAAATGCACCTCTACGGATATCCTTACCTTTTTTTTTTTTTCTTGATAGTATATTATTTAACATTAATCTTCTTCCTAACCTCTGTACTTGTAACTCATGGATCTTTGAGGCTTCCATGTACCTTGTGAAGGTACAAGACGTGATTTTTTTTTTAAAAATAATTCTACAAACTGGTTTCCTTAAACGATAAACACAAACTAAGCGAACCTGCCCTTTATTGGTTGATGTCAACAACGTGGATCATTCAGGGCCCAATTCAGCTTCAAAAGATGTTAAGCAAATTGCGAAATCTAAAGATATCTCTCACAACAATCACATTTCACTTGTTCAAACAACTGTCTCTACACTGTTTAAGAAGGTTGAAGAGAAGGTGAGGTCTTACAACTTTTACTTATAAAAGCTCCTATGGTACCTATGGTGGATCCCCAATATCTTTACTGCAAACTATGTTTTAATGAAGGGATATCTATCTTATGAGACGATTTTATAAGCAAAGTGATATATGATGGAATGTCACTATTCGTATGTTTTAATGAAGGGATATCTATCTTATGAGACGATTTTATAAGCAAAGTGATATAGGATGGAATGTCACTATTTGTTAAGTTACTGATCTATCGGCGTGTTACCTTGAAGACATCAAGCTAAGCACAGTCAACAGTGCATGCCCAATGCAAGCTCTTCCTTTAGTGCAAGGACCTTTTACTACTACAGGGATCTTGTACCTCTATATTGAATACAGATACCCTCTAATGTTGCAGCGTCCTTATTGTTATATAGACAGATGCTTATTTGCCCGTTACCTTGTAGGATAGCTTTGGGTTTAACTTCTCGCAAAGATTTAAACATTTTTTCTTTTTCTTCTTTGAAGGGGATAGGCCAATAATGGTGAAGTAATTTGTGTTCAACCAAATGGTTAAATTGAAGCCTCTATTGCTGCACTAATTTGATATTTAATTGTTCATTTTCAGAAGGCAAATAAGGACGTGAAACAGAAGAAGGATACTGTCAAGGTGAGATCTTTCCTTCTGTTGTACCTAATAATATGAATAAACAATTTATTTATTTATTTATTTAACTTTCTTGCATGCCATTGGCTTGTTGTAGGTATCGAAGTTCTTGAAAAAGGGGAAGAAAACTGAGGAAAGAGACTCAGGTTAGCCTCACTCTGACCCCATCCCACCCAACAGCCTGCTCTAATTCTTATGATGCCATTTAGCGTATGAAAATTTGAAATAGATGTTAATTGTTGATTGTTTCCTCTTCCCAAAAACTGATTGAGACTTCATCTCTTTTTAACTTCCACTGACTGAGAGACGTTTATTTTGTACTTGTATATGGATGTCGAGAACAGAGGGTAAAGATGTATGGTAACGATAAGTAGTACTTCCTCCATCCCAAATATATAGTCCACTTTGCATTTTCACAAAGATTAAGAAAAGTTATTGGAAAAGCAAATTCCACAAATGAATTTTCCGATATGTCCTTATTTATTGAAACTAATAGTTATTACTAAACATATTAAATAAGTTTATTTTGATAAAAGGGCAAAAAGTAACTGCTCGAATTAGAAATAGGACTTTATATTTGGGACAACCCGAAAAGGAAAACATGACTCTATATTTGGACTGAGGGAGTACACGCCTTCATTGGCCTGCAAGGCTTCGCTCTAATCTCCTTAAATTAGTTCACTTGTCTGAACAAGATAAATCGATGATCTGTAGGACCATATCTAGTGATGGATTTACGGAAGTTTGATGTTACTTCTATTTGATCTGCTAGTCTCAGAGTTCTTTTGAATCCCTTATTATGGTGTTCTGTTTTCTTGGGGACACTAGACAGGGAACATCTGATCAGAATAAATTGTGGTTAGGCCTTTGGATAACCTGGAAGAAAATTCTTCTTAGTCGGATGAATTCTTAATTGATCATGATCCAACCAACCTGGTATTTAATATACACTGTTCTCTTAATTTCTTATGATATTAGAGAAAACAACTTACAAGCTTTGACTAATTAACATCTCCTAACACAGTAACTATGTTTAGGATACCTTTGACTCAATGACCATAATTTGAAAAAGTTAACAAGGACCAATTACTTATCCAATGCTGCATACAGTTTATGGTCCTGCCACTCTATAAGTTGTGCTATACAGTTTATCCAATGACCATAATTTGTCACTTCTCTTAATGCCTAGAGTCATGCTTTATGATTTTGCGTGACTTTTTGAAATGCGTTCAATTAATTTCTGATTCTGCTTGTACGGAGCTTCTCTTGCATAACATTTTCTTTTCTTTTGGATGTGCATAGGAGTTAAAACTATGACATTGAAGACATTACCTGAGGTATTATTCTTGCATGTGTAGTTTTATAATCTTCAGTAATGTGTGTTTATTTTTGTCACCTTGTCTTTTGTATTTTCCTATTTTGATATATCCATAAGAATCCAGCTTTCTAAAATTAATGTTCACTTATTGAATTTCTATGTTGTCTTGACCATTGCTTGTCAAGTCATCTTGCAACATAAGTATTGTTATCTATGTAGCATCTTTAAAGGCTCCTTAAAAGGTTTGATACTTTTAAACAAAACAGTGTCTTTTTTGTTGGGGGTTGGACAAGGAACCATCCTTGACAATGAGCTACATGTACAACGTGAAATATTGAAATATAACTAATCCTATTAATTTAGTTTTTTATTATTATGATTGTAAATACATACTGAATGATATCAGGAAACATTGCTAAACAACAAATAGAGTAATAATTAAATCCATCTGAATGCTTACTTATTTTTACCTTTGGTTTGCCTTATTTATTAATGTTGATGCTTTAAACAGGACTATTAAGAGCTCAGGAAAAATAGTCATCTTTCTGGGCCATTATGTGTCTTAGTGTTTACTGTTTGGAACCCTATTAACTTGATATAACACAAATCTCAGATCTTCCTAGATTCATCCTCAAGATACTATTTTTCACATCTCTTCCACATATTTAATTAGTTAACCTTCCTTTCCAGAGTACAAGATCTGCTGAAGTTAAAAGAAAATCGAAAAGCAATACCCCCAGCGCGTCATCCTCAAGGAAAAGGAATGCTGCTCCTATTTCTGCCTCAAAATTTTCTGATTCTAGTAGTTCCAGTCAGGTACAAAGGCTAACCTATTAGCGGGCCCAATTTATCAACCACAACCCCTCACCCCAACCAAAAAAAAAAAAAAAAAGGAAAAAGGGAAAATTATTAATTAGTTGGCCCTGTATATCAGTTAAATACATGCCTTAGAAAATTGGGAAGCATAACATTGTTAACCATGCCATCAGTATTTATATTTGAATTACAAGTATTTCCTTGCGAGATGAGTGCTTCATTTGTTAGGAAGGGCATTATCGGTCTTTTCCATGTACTAATTAGCAAAGTTATTCAGCCTGCCGTTGCACTGTAGCTGCTAACTCCATATTGTATTGCCTGTTAATGTGTCTGGTTAGGTTGGCAATTATTGAAGCTAAGAAAAAGTTCGAAATACAGTTCACTGATCCATAAAATCAAGAACAAGTTACATATGTTTTACTGGTATTAGAATGCGTAGCTCTGATATTCACAATAACAAATTGAGCCCTGTACTGATGCTATCTTTAGCGTTTAGAATTCTTCTTTTTGATAGAATTGGACAAATTGCAATTCATTTGCTCTTTCACCACTCAAGTTAAGGCTTAGGAATTCATCATTTAAAAGACAACTAGATACCAGCCAAGACCAATGTGATCTAATGGCATCCTAGTTAGCTTCCAAACCCTTGATCAAGGGTTCGATTCCCCTCCCCTACAATCCCTTTGTTAAAAAAATAAAAAATAAAAAAAAGCTGGCAGCTGCTTTGTTGTATGATAATGCATCTGGTGTATTTTGTCCCCAAGTGGAGGAAATTATGTTTGCAGTGCGAATTTATTGTGCATTGTTCACGAGAATTTGTTGACACTTCTGGAAAAGCTTACCATGAGTTTTTCCAATGAAACTTGACCTAAATGTTATGGAAATGAAATAAAGTTACTGCTTCTGATACTGCATTACATTTGGAATCATACAAAGTTTTGGAGGACTTAACATGTCACTTTGTCTTACATTACAAACTATTCCAATTACCTTGGGAAGATTCTAAAAGATTTTATTTTGGGATTAGTAGTGAAACAGAACTATAGCATCTTGTTGGATATCTTTCCAGCTGCTTTTGATACAATTAGATTCCCATGATTGGTGTTGAAATGAAGCTTTTTGCTGAAGCATATCAGTGTTTATCAGTATTAGTTTATCCATATTTGTACCCTGCAGGCTGACGATGATGTCATAGAAGAATTCTCTAGCACATCTAAGGTGTGACTTTTGAAGCACAGTTTTAGCATCATTATAATTTTTACAAAATTCTAGAATGTAATAGCACAACACTTTTATATGGCAATTCTGATCCTCCCCGTCTATGAGCAAAATTCAGTTGTTTTAGCTTTGTTGATCCTGCTTATTGGTGTTAATAACTTTTGCAGGATACGGTGGCAAGTGATGAAGATTGGACTGCTTGATACTGTAATGCTTCTCCATCAGCGAGATTGATGCTAAACAATATTTTATAGAAATATACAATACTGGCATAGTGGCATTTCTTCGTTTGGCAGTTGAGCTGATATGTTGTTGTGTAAGCATATTTTAACGCTTTGATTTTCATTAAATTCATTGCCATTTTTAAGTGATGTGCTTTCTATTGTTTACATGATTTTTTTCCCTCCGACAGCCAAGTTCATTATCCATTGTATCAAAGAAGACTACAAATTAAGTGCAAGATCCTGCATTTTATATTTTATTCGTTGCTGCTGTTAGGATTAAGAAAATATATATTACATATATATATATATATATATATATGTTGGAAAATAAACCAAGTATTAGTTCCTATTGCAGAAACATTACTTTTTATTCTCTTGCAGTCTTTTTTATCGACACAATAATTTTCAAGTATCTAGGATCATTTGTCTACCTTAGTGTTTATCGGCAGGAACTTCACGTAGATTGGAGGTTTCGCCCCATCTAGAGCTAGCATAGAGCTCGGCAAGGTCCACATGCCATCACCACAGATCAAACTTGTAGGTACAGCAGGCCCAAAGGCATCTGCGTTGGCTCTGTTTTTCTTTTGCCATACGTAAAGTATGAGGCTACCAACACACATATCAATGGGAAGAAAGGAATGAACCATGAACGTTTCTTGCCGATGGCATCTCGAATTCAGTTGATGAGAATGGCTGCTGCAAAAACCCGTAACATAGCTTGAGGCAATTCTTTGGTAGAACTAAGAAGCCTTTAACTCCGAGTTTATCCATGCTATAGTAGACAGTAGCAATGGGAGCAGGATATTCACTCGTAGGAAGCCCCAGATAAGGAAAAGCTCTATAGAAAACCCAAAACACGCAAGGAGAAATCACACATCCGATAGCAGTCCCGATCATTTGGCTCACAACCATTGAGCGCGGAGAAGCCAAGGTTAAGTATCCAGTCATGAAATCCTGCATTAGGTCCGATGCAGTGGAAACTATATTCATCATCACTCCATATGCCGCGAGACCTACAAGGACTCCACCATGTGAGGCCCTTGCCCATGCGCCAATTGTGAATATGGCAAGCTTCCCATAACTAGTTGTAAGTGTCCAATTAGTGAGTCCACAAGCGAACGTGTTACAGAAGGCGAATATTGGTGCAAAGATGTAGATAACAATTATGTAGTACCACGCGAGCTGGTGGAAGATGTGGGGAAGGATTGCAGTATAGACTGCAGCAAGGGCGAAATAGCCTCCAATGGCAAACCATGTAGGAATTTGATCTTTGAGAAAGAGTTGAGTACATAACACATTGTTGGTCATCAGGGTGTGGTTTTCTGACTGGATAGGAACGTTCTGCAATTGGCGTCTGCATAATTGCATTTCTACATTGAATTTTGTGAAAGAAGCCAATTAGAGTTCAGCTTAGAACCTTGAAAAGGTTGTATAAGCCATCTCCGAGTATCATGGCAATGCCGATGAATATCTGATATAGAGAGCGGTAATTGTCAACTCGTATGGTTTTGCTTTTTTCAAAATCATTTTTAATTCAAAACTCATTTCTATTCAAGAATTTATTCATTAAAAATAATGTGCACGTAAATTCATGACATTTTCACCATACATTCTTTTAAAAAATCACTTTTTACAAAATCATTTTTCAAAAAATTTAAATCATATACCCCAAACATGTAACTATATTGAAAGAAAACCATGGTGTATTTGGTTATTACCTTGTAAACTTGAAGTCCCGGTATGCTATAGTGGTCGATATCAGCAGAGTACCAGTCACCCTTTCTAGTTTCTATGAGAGGCCATAAAACAACCCAAGAAAGAATTCCTCCGACAAGAAGAGAGACATTTACAGTACGAGGACATATCATTCCTACTCCAACATAAGTTGCTGAGAAGTCAAAGTAAAACTCGTAATTAGAAAATAGGAGCTTAGGCCACACGGAAGATTACTTTAGTCCGTGTCCACTTTGGGATTATAGAAATCCTGTCTCAATTTTAGAAGTAGTTAGATAGCCATACCAGACTTCAATTAGATGATACTGAGTTAAATATTAGTTACGTGTGTTAAACATAAAAGAATCAGAGACGTTTTGCTTTATTAAACAAGAAAAAAAAAAAGGTGCTTGTGCTTACCTGTATTCATATGCTTTTAATCCGAATGTTGGGAAGCTTGCAAATCCACAATCTTCCCCAACCGCGAAGAACCAGTGGAAGAAGCCCCATAAGAAGCTCAAGGAGAAAAACTTGCATATTTCTTTGACTTGCTTCCTAGATGCACAAGGTAAATGTTAAAATGCTTTTGTCTTTTATTATTTTGCACTAACTTTCTTTTTCTTGTTCTCTGAATTAGCCTATATATTAGACTTACTTTGCCAATTTAGCTCCTTCGTGAGTTTGGAAGCTGTTAGTAATATGTGCAGTGGCAGTACCACTAGGATAAGTCAACTTGAAGCCTACGACCATTATCTACATAAACATGAAACAATATTTGATGATTAAATTGATATTGTATGTTAATCTTAACGATTTGCAAATTATGGCTCAGTTAATAGCTCTTTCCTGTCTCCATAGTCGAATTCATGTGTCTTAGTAAAGGAAAAAAGATAACAAGGAGAAAAGTCCCAAGAAGCTGACTACAAAAAGAAAGCTCATCATCTAGCCTATTGCAGGGTTCTTGTAGTCCAATCCATACTTTACTTCTGATGATTGTTTGGCAACTTGTTCACTCATCCGGAAAAGGTAACTTCCAAAGCCTGTAATGTAACAAGATCATCAAGCCGGATATTCTTTATAGTATGTTTCTGTAATTTTGCCTTTTTTTTTTCGGGGGAGGGAGGGAGATGGGAGCACATATACTAACCACTAAAGGCAATGCCTGTGGCAGCAATGACGCAGGTTTGTACTACACTATTTTCTTGGCAGGTAAAGGGTTGCTTTAACATGTCAGATTTCTCAAGTACTTTAGTCCAGGTCTTGGTGAAGAAGAATCCCAATTGACCAACAGCGATGTTTAGTGACGGTATAATCCCGGTAGTAAGGCTGAGCTTCATCACTATGAAGCAGAACATGACTGCTAACACGAAACTCACTACAAAAGCTCGTATTGTTAACTGTTTTGTCCATGAATGCAACTCATGGATCTCAAATATCCTGTCTATTGACAATTCATCATCTTCCACTGTCTCAAAAGTTTCATCTTGCAATCCAATTTCACTTTCGACATTCACTTGCCTTTCAATTTCCATCTATGTTCAACTTTAGGCTGTCACTTGTCCAGAAATCTTTCTTTGGTAGATTGTTTATTGAAGAAACTGGGATGTAGTTATAACGATTAAAATAAGATGATGCTGTCAAGTGTCAAGAGTAAGGTTGCAAGACAGCAACTTGCCTGTGTTAAATTTAGAGAGGAGGGGTGTCATATCATATTATTTGCATTCATCTTTTCCAAGTCAACAAGTCTCCAATCACGAAACGTTGATTCTAATTGAACAAAATTCTGGAATACTTAGTCTTTTCATTGTTTGGTCCTTACTATACTGAAAATTTCATGATTTCTGTTAATTTTTCTCCGCAGCCATTGACAAAATCTTTTACTAGTTACTTATCCTTTCCAACCTTGGTTGGCTAGATACTTGCACCCCATTGGTGGAGTGCAGGCCTTTCACCTATGTGGCTGCAAACTCATGGTACTAGTACCCCGCCAATGCATTTTTTCTTCATAGTCAACTATTATAGATAATACTAAGTTAGTTACTGGTTTTAAGGGTCTTCTCCTTCCAAATTAAAATAAGAAACAAAAAGGAGAGGAAAAGAAAAAGAAAAAGAAAAGAGTTTTAAACAATCTCTAAAGCTAAAACATAAACAAAATTGTGCTGCTAAGTGGAAAGTTAACCTTGCAAATGCTATACAACGCTAAATCAATATCATCACTTTCCAGTATTTTTCTAAACCATAAAGAAAGATATCTATATGCATCAATGTATGTATGTAAGAATTAGTCTATTTGTGTTTTGTGCTCTGCAGTTTGAAGATGTTGACATAAAAGAATTCTCTAGCACATCTCAGGTATGATTTTTTTAGAATTATTATAATTTTATAAAATGCAGGAACGTAATGTGATTTTGTTCACTCACTCACTGAGGACGGAGTTACACCGCTCACTTTTGACGTGGCACACACATGGCCTGACATGACACACACATGGCCGCCGTGTGTATCGGCTATATGTGTGCCACGTCAAAAGTGAGCTGCGTAACCCCTCCTACAGTGGGTGGGTGAACGGGACTCGAACGTAATGAACCCAACTGTTATATTGCTATTATTATGATGATTCGTGTCTATGAGCAAAATTCAGTTGTGCTACCTTTGCTGATCTATCTAATTCTCTTATCCAAAAATTTTCTCGTGATTCAATGGCAACTAACTATGATTAGACATGTTGTACTGTAATGCTTGTACATCAGCCAGGTTGATGCTAGAACAGTATTTTCTGAAAATGTATATTACAGGCAATGGCACTTTGTAGTTTTGCTCTTAGCTGATATGCATAAGCATCTTTTAATGCTTCCATTCTTGTTAAATTCATTGCCGTTTTTAAGTGATGCATTGAATCTTTCAGTCTGATAATCAAGTTGTTCTTTTATAATACTAGTGATGGCACGTGATATAAAAATTTTATTATTTAGTGCGGGCTCTTTATTAACTTTCTTATTAGATGCAAAATAAATGTAGTTATCACTGAATTATATATTTCATGACAAGCATGGATAAAGAAACACTATATCAAAACTTAAAATGTATTCTCTTAGCAATTTGTTCTTGTATACACAGTCTGTACGTATTAAGTCCACGAAACCTTGACGCAAGATGATTTTGTTTTCCTTGCTCACAACCCAGCCAACCAACTGAGGAAAATTAGACAAATACATGACACAACACTACTTTTGATAGTGACGGTAAGAAACAAAAGCTTGCTCAATCCCACCAAAAAAGAATAATGTAAATCTTATCCCCTCTCTTCAAAAAGCATTTCGTGGCAGTGGCATTCATGGTTACAAAAAGCTTTGTCATCCCTTTAAACAGGAAAATTAGATCACATAGATAATCACCTTTGCTTTCTACAGAATATGTAAAGGAGTTTGAAGCATTGAATCATTAGAGAAAAAAAAATATCAACAATTTTTTGCTGAAAAAATAAGACATTTTGCAAACAATTATTCATCTTGTAGTTTAGTGATCCCATTAACAATTAGAACTATTTATGATAGCTGAACCTGATCTAGCATAGTTTAATTATAATTAATGTGGTTTAACACAACAATTACTAAAATATTCTGAATAATGAATTCCCATCAAACCATTGCACAAGCAAAGTTGGCTTAACTCAATACTTCTATGGATTCTAGCCTTGGAATTGAAGTTATGTTTATGATTTCGATTGATTTTATAGTTCTGGATTTCAATAGATTCAACACCAATTGAGCCACCTTGTAACATCCCAAAAATTTCTACAAATTAAGGTAAGCAACGAAATTGTTGTTTTGAAATAATTACTTAAATATTATTGTAAGATTGCTTGAAGATTGTTATTGAATTGATGTTAAAGAAAGAATTTGGTTGACAATTGACATAAACTAAAGTGTAATGACTTAATTGACGTAAACTAAAGAGCGTGAACTTGATTGAAAGATAATGCAAGATAAAGGACTTCTTGGGCAATTTCCCGACAAGTGTGGGGTGCTACATCGCGCCACTTGTCATGAGGTGATTTGCGCCACTTATCATGATGTGATTGGCGCCACTTGTCACGATGTGATTGGCGGAACTCAAAAGTTATTAAAATTAGCTAAATCCTAACTATTATATATAGGGGCTAAGAGTTTCATTTTCCTCTCAAACCATTGCCCTTTTCTCTCTAGAACTCTAAAATTTGTCCAACTTGGCCTAGGGAAGGAGAAAACCAATAAAAACCAGCCAAAATACTTATTTGTCCTTTGAAAAGAGTCCCTTACCATATATGGAAGGATTATAGCTTGAAAGATAACTTTAATTGGGGAATATCAAGGCTTTAAGGATACTTCTTCACGTGGATTATTCGAAGAATATTTGAGGTGGGTAACCTAATACTTTGATTCCTTTTCTACATGCATAAAGTTTTGATAAGATAAGTGTGTATTTGATTGATGGTTTTGATGTGACAAACATGGATTTGAATGCATTATTATTGAAAGAAAGATTTATTTATTGCATTTGTATCGCTAGTTAATGCTGTACCCGTTTTGAATTGCTTTGTGATTGTATGACCTTGTTGTGTGTTCTTGGTTATTTTGAATTGTTTCCTACACTATGACATATTCAATGATCCCGTAATAGAAAAGATTAGTGTGGTGTTTGCTTTGAATTGGAATCTCTGTATGGGTCTACCGGGGTTCATTGTGGATCCACTTAATTGAATCTGGCGCGCACCACGGGTAGTAATTTAACTAGCGATAGGGCCCTTTTGTGCATTGAAAAG
>CAVNYN010283019.1:0-22028 GCA_963692815.1 Nyctanthes arbor-tristis | reverse complement strand
ACAATCATTCTTGCAAACATGAATAGAAGTGTAGCCTAATCCAAGCTTTGATAACATCCTTTTAGCTTCATAATGAGAGTCCACCAAGTTCATTTCTGGATAAGCTAACTTCTGTAGCTTCAAAAGATCATGAAAAGACTTATTCGTCCACTTATTCACCACCTTCATGTGCATCAACTTCACTAAGAAATTTAATGATGAGAATGAGGAAACTCCTGGGTGTAATTCTGAATGTAGAGCATCAAATAATTCATCATATTGAATATCAGAACCATTATCCTCGCATGCCTCTCCAACTACGTCATTCATAACATGCATCATATCATCTATAGTTTCATCTGTCATCACTGTCTCGGTATTTGGAGCTTGTATATTAGTATGGCAGACCTCAGGTTCCCCATGGTATATCCATCTATCATAACTCATAGCAAAACCATCACGCAGAATATGATCATGAACATCTTCTAAAGATAATTTATTGCGGTTTGCACAGTATTTGCAAGGACATTTGATCAAGCCCCTATCATTTACAAATGGTCTTGCCCTGTTTATAAACTCGCGTAAACCATTACGAAACTCAAGAGACCGTAACCGATTTCTTGCCTTTGTCCAACTTTTATCAATCTCCATATTTTATGGGCTACAACAAAACATCATACATTTATTAGAAACAATCCTTTATTAGCTGCAATAAAGTATACAAATGTTTCGCAATTTTATAAAGAAATGATATGGTAGCTATCACAAAAATCATAAACAAATGGAAGATGCCACTGAAACTAAAAAACGTTATTGCAAATCTTAAACTCTATAATCGAGAAGTGCATGCCAATATCATTTTTTTCTAAATGAGAAAAAATATATGTTACCTTCATTTTTACATGAAATAATTTTACATGATCAAAGGATAAAATGTAAATTGTTTGGTAGTTTTCAACCTTCATATCTAAAAACATATTTATTTTGTTTCTCCACATATTAAATAAATTTTCCCAATTTGTGAGCATTTTTTAGATTTCAGACAACTCTAAGAACAAAAAAAAGGGAAAATTAATGAAATCCATTTTACACATAAGAAAAAATAATTGAGCTTGTTACACATTTACAAGAACAAATTTATATAGAACAACTTATTTCATTTTTTTCTACATCTTACATAGATACAAGAATAAATTTATATAGAACCACTTATTTCATTTTTTTCTGCATCTTACATAGATACAAGAATAAATGTATCTAGAACAACTTATTTCATTTTTTTCTACATCATATGAAATAATTTCAGATAAACAATACAAAATAATAACTCACACATAAGCAAATACATATAAAGAAAATATACGAAGAACCAAACAAAGAATGACAAGTGAACATACAAAAGAAAATAATAAAAATATCTTACTAAAAGAGAATCACATTTGGTCACCAATCCATCTCCATTTTCGCGGTGCAGAATGGAAATGAGGGTAAGAGGAGTGAAATCTGATGCAGAAGAAGCAGAGAGGATGGATTTATGATGTAACTTATACCGGCGACACATGTCGTCCCTAAAGCCCCTAAAGTCGTGGGTGTTGATCACAGATCAGGAAAATTTAAGTGGAGTAGATGGGCACATTAATTAATCTATCATTACCAGCGATTTTTTTGGTTTCAAGGACGACACAAGTCGTCGCTACAAATATCATTCTATAGCCACGACAATGGTCGTGACTATAGATCGTCACCTACACCCGCGACTCCATTGTCGTCCCTACTGGATAATTGACACCGACGACAATACTATCGTGACTATAAAAGACCGTGTATACCCACGATCGTATTGTCGTTTCTATAAATTGGGATTTACTACCACGACAATAGCTTATTGCGGCGATATATGTCGTGGCTATAGAAGTAAAAAAAGGGCGCCATTTTTTCCCTCCAACGTTCATTGCTATAACGACGGTGTTATAGGTCGTAGGTGTAGACTATCAGTATTTACGGCGACCTTTTTTCTATACCCGCGATATATGTCGTGGGTATAGATGTTCACATCTATAGTCACGACATCTTCTTTGTCGCCGCCGTAGGTGTACATCTATAGCGACGACGTTTGTGTCGTCGGAAAATGTCGCTGGTATAGACCCTATATTGTTGTAGTGAAATGAAATTTACAATTGCTCACGAAGGACATCTATTTCTGATCATACATTCCTTCAAAGTTAGTGACAAATTTTTATGAAGAAAAAACTTTGTTGCTGATGTTCTATAGAAGTGATCTAATGCCTTCATCAGTGAGCCCTATAATTAACATACAACACAGCAACGGATGATCATTAATCATCATCTTGCTGCCAAAAGAGTTAGCCATTAGCCATATTTGTCTAAATTATTTGTCCAATGTTAAATTGAAATAAACATTAGATTAATTAAACATTAGCCATATTTGTCTAAATTATTTGTCCAATCATTAATCATCATCATCCGCGAAACTCACATGGGTTTGTCTTTGCTTGAGGAATGTTTGTTCTTTTTTGATTGGTAATAATGACATTATTGTTTCAATTCAGTCAGTCTACTTTTTTTAAGAGAATTATTAAGTCAGTCTACTTGTTCCCTTGTTCAACCGTAATTATTAAATCAAAAAAAATTATATTAAACAATAGTTTGTCTGATATATATAATTATTTATTAACGCTTTGAGAGGAAATACTTGAGAACATTGGTAAGAATTGGTATTCTTTGATACATCTATGATGAATTAATTAATCTTTGCAAGGGAGTAGTACTCCTCGTTTAGTGTATCTTTGAGAGTTCAGGTGTTTGTCACCCACTCATATAAATATTTTTTCGTATCATTAATTATAGAATGAGGTGGAGGCCTAAAAACCCCAATAAGGTTCACAAAAAAGAAAAAGAAAAAAGGAACAATTCTTTTTTTTTTAATTAATTAATGCATGAAATGAAGGCAGTACTAATTTCTCATTTGGTCTGGATTTCTTGAAGTGTGATAATAATAGAACGCACGCTTACAGCAAGGAATTATGTAAAGCAAAATTAACACCCAGTATACTTCAAATAAGCACACAAATATTTATTTTATGATATCAAACGTACTTACTTCAAATAAGCAAGCACATTCTTATACCATACGAGCATAAATTATCCGTTATTCCAACAAACACTGTACTGGGGATTTTACTTTTCAAATTGTTGGTACACATTAATAAAGAGTCGCGGTTTTGCAACCGCAACCAATGGCTTTGCAAGTTGTATATCATTCTTTGACTCGGTTAACTCGATGTTTGGCATGTTAGGTGGGATACTCCAAGTGAACCCTTGAACAAGCCGCGCCAAAAGCATGGTAGTCATGGTAGAACCAAGTAAAACACCAGGACATCCTCTTCTTCCAGTGCCAAATGATAACACAGACAATTCCAAATCAGAAAGTATGACTTGTGAGCCGTCATCTTTGAGGTGACGCTCTGGCTTATACACAAGAGGGTCTTCCCATGTTCGTGGGTTACGGCCAAGACCACGGCGACTCAATAGCACGTGACTATCCTTGGGGATGAAATAACCTCCTATAGTTGTATCCTCTGTAGATACATGTGGTGGGATGAAAGGTGCTATGGGGTGGAGCCTAAATGCCTCTTTTGCACAAGCATTCACATAGTTGAGATTCTTCAAATCAGATTCTTGCACTAGTTTGTCCCTTCCCACCACTTCATCCAATTCTTGCGAAGCCTTCATCAAAATATGAGGTTGATTTATCATCTCTGCAAGAGCCCACTCAATGGCATTCGATGGATTATCAATTGCAGCTACCATCATTTCCTGCACAAAACCCAAAAAAAGGAAGAAGAGATTTATATTTTATTAGACTAATGTAATTTGTAAAATATTGATTAATTAATAACTGGAAATCGAATGCTATATATCTAGCAATAAACATACAACTGGTTTGCAAAATCTTAGATCTTTTAGTTGTAGAATTTCCAATAAGCTAAGAAGTGTGAATTCAGAAGGGTTAAGGGGTTTCTTACAATAATTTGGGTTTTAATCTCTGTAGTCGTCAACAGTGGTGCACCTTCTTTGTCCTTACGGTTGATAAGAACATCAAGAATGTCCTCCTCTTGAGTTCTTAACCCCTTCTCCCACATATCAATCCTACTATCAATTTCAGGATCATGGAATTTGTTGACACTTGAAATAGCCTTCTTCAGTCTCCCTTTGCAACCATCAAAATCAAAAATCTCTAGCCATGGCACATAGTCTGCAATGACGAAGCCATGTAGAAGAGAGAGAATTGCAAAGACAGCAGCTATGTGTTCTTCCTCTTCAAGACCTGGTCCTCCATCTTCCTTGCCACTTCCAAAGTACTTTTTGCTGAATATCATGCGTTTGATCACGTTGCCACAATAATGTTGTGCGGCGATTCTTACATTCACCACACCCCCAGTTTCCAAAGAGCTTTTACATTGGTTATATACATAAAGAATAAGATTGTTGGCTTCTTCACCCCTTTTATCCTGAAGCCAACAATGAGTTTTTAGTGAAAGTATATCCGATGCAAGAACTTTCCTCATTTTCTTCCATTGCTCGGCCATAGGTGATAATATTGCCGTCAAGTACCCATTGCTAGTCACTCTTGCGGACATGCAATCAGGTCTTGATGCAAATATTTTGTCATACTTCTTCAAGAACTCTCTAGCGAGTTCAGGAGAGGTGACAGGAATGACATGAATACGGCCAAGACAGATACAAGCAATCTCCGTGTTGATCTCATCCATCATTTTATGTATCCATCGAAATGTAGGTTTATTGAGAATCATTTGGATTAGGCACCCAAAAATTGGCAAGCCAGCTCGCCCTGGAGGGAGTCTTCTCCGCTTCATGGAGGCTGACTGTTTCACTTTGATCATTGTTACAGCAATTATAAGCAGAAGAAATATAATGTGGATAGGCGGCAAAGGTAGAGCTCCGTTGAATGCCATGAAAGAAGAATCCATGATTTTCTTCATTATTGTGCAACAACTTATTTGATAAGTCAGGGAGTTCTTGTGCCTTTTATAGCAAAAGTAATGGTAAAAAAGTGCGTAGAGCAGTTAATTATTATGGATGATAAAATTGAACCACATATATATATATATATATACACACACACATTAAATTAAAAAAATATTTATTTACTTTTGAACCCCAATTAGGGGTAGTAATTTGAGTGTGTTTGCTCTGATTTTTGGGAATGGATGATACAGGGTCTATTTAGAGAGAGAGAGAGAGAGAGAGTTATCTTTTTTGAAATCATTATTTAGATAGAACTCACCCTTTTCACTGAAGAACTTAAGTTTTTTCCTCGTTTTCATTATCAAAATTAAAAATGGTTAACTTATTTTGTTAGTAAAATAAAAAAATTAATCTATTTGTACAGATAAATGTACAGATGTGTTTACAGAACGGTGTAAAATTACAATTTCGCTCTATGTTGTGCAATAAAAGCACGAGAAAATGCATAAATAAAATGATAATTTTATTTCATTTCTGTTAATATATTTGTACACTCATTTACTCATATGTACATACTGCGTTACTCAAATAAAGATTATTTTCAAATGGAGTAACCTTTTTCTCTTGAAATTACTAAAGTAATATGTATTATTTAGTAATATGTATTATACACACACGAAGTCTGGTTGTCAATGTTTTATTAATAGATTACTACCTTAATTTGGCCTTTCTATTTTCTATAAAGGTCAATACATGTGAAATTGATTCTTTTCTTTTTCTAATACAATAATCAATTATCAAAAATTCTAGGGAAATGAGAAAGTTTGTGACATGAATAAGTAATTTATAGATGTGACACAATTTTATTGAAAAATCTAGGAAGACGTGAAATTATAATATGAAGAAGTGACATTAAATTATTATATATATTGAAAAATGGCACATTAATTCTTTCGTGACCGATTAACGTCAGCATGCAATTGAGCATCTCCCACTGTAGATGTGAACGAGTATTGTGTTTAGGATGCCGACAATTCGAATAGTACTCAAATCCTTATTATAACTAGTCCAAAAGGGGAGAGATTAAATAATTAATAAAATACCAAGGTTAGGGTTAGGCATAATAATAACTATAACCAATTGAACCCAATCAATATGGTTTTGATTTGGTTTGGCTTCATTATGATTATTTTAAAAGTAATAAAATATGGTTCAATTAGGATATCAACTAAATAAAAAAAAATATGTACTTTGTAAGACAACAACTATGCTCTAGGGTTGGAAAATTCAGGTGCTCCACGTGTACTATATATTAAGGTGCTCATGGAGCACCGGATATACTCTCTTTAGGGTTGAATTACATGGTTTTAATAGAGAATAGTGATAACTTTATTCTTTTAACTTTGAGAATTTGAATTGAGAATTAAGTTAATGAATTTGAAATCAAATCTTTTAGTCTTATCAAAAATTCTAACAAGACATAAAATGTTATGTGAATAAATGGCATTGTAGAGCTAAAATAATTGTAGTAGATGATGAAAAAGCATCCATTTGATCATGATCTAATGAAATTGTGCCATATATGCATACCATTTATTAATGAACTTCATGTCTCCTGAGAATTACCCTTAGTTTATTTATAGTTTGGTTTATAGTTTTTGAATAAAAATCATAAAGAAAGCATAAATAGTTATTCGTTTTACTAATCATTACTGTTTGAAAATTTTAAAAAACTGAACTAAATCTGACCAAACAGCTTGATGTTTGAATGGCTTGGTTCTTCAAGAAAACATTAGTTTTCAATTTGGTTTGGTTCTCTTAAAACTATAAATCATTTGTTTATCCCTCTCTGTTTTTTTTTTTTTTTTTTGAAATATTGTTTATCCCTCCCTTAAAACCATTTGTTTATTATATAATATCAAAATTCCAAAATTCAATATAGGGATTTTTTTTTAATACAATGGTAAGAAAGAATGTTAGGGAGAGGTTCTCGACCAAAAAAACTCAATCTTGGTAAAATGACTTTAGATAATTATATTGTCACTACAAAAATTCAATCTCTCAACAATTCTAATCCATCACAAATAATTTGTACTTTTAATTGAAACGCCACAAGTATTTTATAATTTTAACCCAAGCTTTAAAAAAAACAATTAAATACAATTTCCCAAAAATACCTTTCTCATATTGATTTTCAATTTTTTCACCACGTAACTCATTCAATTCAATTAACTTACGGAGTCTATCAATTCTTCTTGCCATGCCCATCACATAATCTTCATTTACATCACGTTCCCCTCCTTTTATGTATGGTGCGGTTTTTCATTTAATAAAACTATAACTTGAGCTTGGACTTTAGAGACTAGTTTACTCCCCCCCCCCCCAAAAAGAGAAAAAATGTATGAAAAGTTTGCCATAAATTTTCTTGAGGTTTCGATGGAGTTCAATTTATTTATCTAAATTTTCGTAGAGTTTGAATTTTAAAAATGTTCCCGAAACAAATATCTTTTGCCTCAAACGAGTCTCCGTGCATCATGACAATCATCAAATAACAAAGGAAATATGTACTATGAGTAAATTAATAAATATACAAAAAGAAATTAAGTCAAAAAATAATACAAAAAATCATGTACTATTTAACTTGATTTTTTTTGGTTATTTAAAATTAATAGCCTGGATAATTATGTAATTTGACATCCAAATAAAGAAAATGTTTAGACAAAAAATTTATATAGACAAAATTTACAATTAGTAGAATATTAACAAACAAAATTGAAGGGAAAAAGTTAAGATCAAATGCACTTACAATATAAAGAAAATAACTAGGACCTTTAAAATAATTCCAATGCAGTGTACTGAACAATATTTTGTGTGAATATAATTAGACATTATATTGCCAATATAAAATTTGATTATTACACCATATTTTTCTTAATTACTAAAATATATATTATTAGTAAAATTTCATAAATAACTATGCACCATGCACATTAAACACTAAACACGCTCTCTCTCTCTCTCTCTCTCTCTCTCTCTCTCTCTCTCTCTCTCACTCAGGCATCTAGTCACACCCCAAATGCTATATACAAGAACCCTAATCTAAATTTTAAAAAAAGAAAAGGAAAAAACTCTTGAGTCAAAAAAATTAGCACTTAATTAAATTAACTAGCTAGCCCCGCCTATGGATGAGTTCAATTTTTATTGATTTCATTTTATATTGATCTCTGCAGCTATATACTCTAGAAGAAATTGGCAGACTCCAATCAGATTTGGTCTCTCTATTAAATTTCCATTTCATATCTCGAGTTTGTTTTGCTTTTCCCTCTACAAAATGGAATTGTTTACTTTATCATCTGGTAAATGATGAGATGACCATGATTTATAAATATCTAACTGAAATTTACCTTCAAACTCTATAATATATAAATGAAGGGCAATTAGCACAATTAACTACTTTCTCATTTTAATTCTTTAATTAATGGATCAAGAAAAAGATGTCATGAAAACTAGAAAATGAAAATAATAAGATAGTAAAAGGAAGATTGATAGTAAAAGGAGGATGGTCGTAAGGATTTTCTTATGCAAGTTTGTTGAAGGAAAAAGTAAAAAAGGAATGTTATGTTTTTAGAGAAATTAATTCAAAAAATTCACACGTAATTATTTGTTCCTTAAGTTTCATTATGGAAATGGGGTTTGTCCAGTGATTGTGTCATTATTATTTTAGTAGGGTTATTTCTAGAGAATTTCGCTCTAATGTATAGCAGCATGTACAACTAAATACAAGCATCTAGTGGCATCCTTCTTTTTTTTTTCCTTTTTTTTTTAAAAAATAAAAATAAAACATCCAATGCAATGCAAATTTGACTGTGCATATTCTATCCTTAATTTCTCACCGGATTTTTAAATTTTCTATCCTGTTGTAGGCTGTTTGCATGAACTATCCTTTAGTCTTAAAAAAAGTAATTAAATTGCTTTCCACAAAATGATTCGCATTTTATATTCGTCGGTCCGGAGGATCTAGAATATATAAGGACTTGAAGTTGACTAGGGATTTTAAATTATAATTAACCTCAGCTTTGGACAAGTTGATGAATTATTATGTAGAACTAATTGACCTTTTTGAATTAATTTAATAATTCTATGACGAACACGGGATTATGGTTCAAAGTTAGCACAATTTGTCAGCAATCACGTTAGATATACAACCGTGGATGATAACTTATGGCGTCATATGCTAACATGGACGCAAGCGTTGCAATCAAGAAAAACTTTAGTACAACAAATTTACCATTCTATGTGGTACATTTAACCCGTAGTTGTATCTCATTAAATATTTCCATATGTCATTTCATTAATGTTATTATTTTTCTCTTAATGACAATGAATACAGTCCCGCGAGACTCTCATCTTTTTACCCTACTTTCATCTCACTTTTCACTCTCTTCTCTCTCCTCTCTCCCCACCCACCCCATTGTCGGAAAAACTTAAACCTTTAAATTTTTATTCTCTCTTCTGATTGTTTTGCACTACAAAACATCTCCTCATCTTTTGATTCTTTTTGGCATTTTCATATTGCACGGTTTTGGACAACTATTGGACATAAAAGCATAAAGCTAAGTCAATGAAGATTTTTTTTCCTTCTAATATGCTTTTGAAAATATTCGATATGATGATATCTATGAATAATTGAATAATTAAATCATGTACCAAATACACCAAAGTCATTGTAAAGTTAACAAACAAAATGCCAATTCATCGCAAAATTCATTTTAAAATTAACCAGTTGAAAAAAAAAAAAAAAGGTGAATAATCTACGCCATTTAAATCTAATGGCCATGATCCTTTATTTTTATCCTCCTCAGCTTGTTTTGAGCCTATTGTGTTACATGAAACATATGATTGCCCTCCCTTTTTTTGGCTAACTGCTAGATTTCTAGCATTGGATCACTTTTATTTAATCCCCTCAAACTAGTAAGAAGCATGCAAGACTAGTAACTAGTTTTTACAATAATTTGTCAACTTGTAAGAAGCATGTTAGATGGCAAAAGTGCACCTGGTCCTGATTAATCAAACGTATAGAATTCGTAGTCAACTCCAAGTCTTTATATATTCTTGAGCCACCAAACCTACAAAATTATTATTATTATTTTTCCAATCCAAACCTACAAAATTATCAAATCATTTTTTTTATAAACAGCAAATTACTTTTCTAAGACTAAAAGGTAGGTTATGCAAATTAACACCCTGTAAAATGATAGAAAATTTAAAAGTTATGTGGGAAATTAGATAGAAGAATGCACGGTCAAATTTACATAGCATTGCCCACTCTTGGCGTGTACGCGTGAGTAGATGAGCATATTTAATTGTACGGTCAAATTTAAACTCACTGCCTTATGTTTCAAAAAATATAATAAAACATCACTGAGTGATGAGGGATCTCCGTATGGGCCTAAACTCGATCACTTCAAGGCGCTGATATTTAAGGAAACAAATAATTAATTGCGGTTTTGTCTTTTTTGAATTAATTTATTTCCCTTAAAACTTGCATGAAAAAGAAAAAAAAAATGTCTTACAACATTTTCTCCATTAATTAGACCGTAATTTACTTATATCTATTCATGCTACATGTCAGATTTTTATAAAACTCTATATCACTACAAGAAAATGTACGATTGGCAATGGAAATTTCCGCTGCTAAAAGGGTCAATTTGTGGCTAATGGACTGTTAGTAATAAAAACGCTCTGATGTTAAATCCCTTTCTAATTTCATGGTGGCTAATTTAGCCACAGATTTAGTTTTCCGTTACCAAATTAGTAACTGAGAAAGTCATTACTAAATAACAACAGTCCTACTTGCGTTGCTAAACTTGGTTACTAAATTACTTAGGATAAAAACATTGCTAATTAGCAACAAAAGTTTGTTGCTAATTCTGTTACTAGTTGTATACTAGAATTTTAAAAGAAAATAATTCCCCTTATTGCTCTTGTGAGGATTCGAACTCAAGTCTTAGAAGTTGGCGAGTAAAGTCTCAACCACTAAGCTACTATATATATTTGTTAATATGTTGCCTTATAATTTATATAAAGTATGTTCTCGCAATTTTCCTCAATCATATTCGTTACAAAATTGTTGGTAATCCTTTACTGATAGTAATAACTTGTTTCCGTTATTATCTAGTAACAGATTGGTAATAAAATACTAGCAACAGAAATAATTCTGTTACTAATTCTGTAGCAATACGCGTTCTGTTACTAATACATTACTATTCTGTTGCTAATAGTAACAAATTGTTTTCGTTACTATTTGGTAATAAATTGGTAACGAAAAACTAGTAATAGAAGTGATTCCATTACTAATTCTGTAGCTATGCGCGTTATCTTACTAATACGTTACTATTCAGTAACGGATTGGTAACGAAAAATTAGTAACAAAATGATTCCGTTACTAATTCCCTAGTTATTCATGCTCCGTTACTATTCTGCTACTAATAGTAACAGAATTGGTTCTGTTAAAAAATTATGTTGCTAATATTGCATTTTTTAGTAGTTTATAAAACAACTTGCATCTGTTTATTATAAAATTGATTTGATGTCACATCTATTTTACTAAAACATATTTTAAATTGAAGAAATGAAGATCCAATGTCTCGACAAACAGCATTCTTGAATAGAAAATGAAAAAGATTATTTTAAGATCCAACCATAGATTTATAAAAGAACTTTGGAAAGTTTAAACGAACCGACCGAAGACATATTATTGTAATGAATTGACCAAAAGGTGTAAAAAGAAAATCTGGATGTTGGAATATTAAAATTTGGATTTGAACAAAAGGACAGTAAATAAGATGTAGAAAAATCCAGATCTAAAAATATTAATTTTCTATGAAAACAATGCAGTCTCCATATTATGGGGAATGCAGTTGTAATATATAGTAAACTATATATTAGCGGTTTCAAGGAAATCGCTAGTCATTAGTGATTTCTTGTCTTTTTATACCACGCATGCTTCATAACAGAAGCCAGCGCTGTTGTTTCCGCAAAGATTTGGCTAATATTAATATTGCTTCAAATGCTAACAGTGAAAAGGACAATTAGGGAGACACTGCAGATTAAAACAAAGGAGAAGAAGAATAAGAAGTTCAAAATAGTAAAACTAGCTTTACAATTTCAATAATTTCAAGCAGATAGAAAATTTGGCTGTGTCTTCGTCTTCATCAGTCATCAGTGACGGAATTTTGATTTTTAACAAACATACCACCTACTTTTGTTTTATTATTGTAAAGAAAAGCAAATATATGTAAGAAAAATGGGTATATCCTAAAATTAGTTGGCAATTATGTGTGTGTGTGTGTGTGTGTGTGTGTGATGAGATAATATGTATATGAGACAAAACCATTTCTAAATGGTGTTGTTTCAAGTGTGAACAACGTCTATCAACCAGATGATTACGAAATGTTGTCTATTGTCTAATAAAATGTTCTATTCATAAATTAAATAACCTCAGAGGGAACAAGGAGACCCACGTAACATAATGGGAACATTAATCCATATCTATGTATATACTGTGCTATCACTAATATATAAAAGTGGGGATGTGTGTAAAACATTCACTTCCCTATTTTGCCGTTAACATTTTCTTTTAATACCAAGACGTGTGCTCTTCCGATCTATTGTGTAATTATTTAATATTTAAAATCTTAGTAAATGACATCTTAATTATGCTTGAAAAGTTCTATCAATGATAGGTTATAGAACGTAATTTATAACCACTCTATTGTGCTATTATCACTATTAATTTTTCCTTTACTTGAGTACTATGTCTATAAGATATGTGTATTAAGTATGATTGTCGATCATTGGTTAGTAAAAATATGTTTGGGAAGGAAACCTTATCAGAGATATTTAGTTTTTAAAGTAACTTATTTGTTTATATTTAAATAACATATAGTTTGTATGAAATCATTAATTTAATGATTGTAAATTTATAGTTTTATAGTGTGAAATCATTAATTTAATGATTATAAATTTACAATTTTATAAATTTAATGAATATAAATTTACAATTTTATCATTAAATTTACAATTTAATGATATGATAAGTTTAAATGCAATTAAATACAATACCATTAGTGCCTAATAATCCAAAGTCAGTCATTCTTTTGTGTTAGATTCCTTTTTTCCCTTTTTTTGCATTGCATGTTAACATTTGATCAATAATTTAAAAATTTTTACTACATGTACATAATTTTTTAATGAAAATTATATATGTTTTGTGTTATTATATAACATGCAACGCATGTTTAAACTACTCATATAACTAAAAGAAAATACAGGAGAAAATATTCTTAGACAATATTGCCCTTAGAAATCTTATGAAATTTAAAATTTTCCATTGATTAGTACAATTATTTCTAAATTCATTGATTAACATAAAATAATTAATATATTTTAATTGTCAATTGTCCACGACTGAATTTACAATACTCAATAGTATAATCGACCACTCATTTCAATTGTGCTAATTCCTGAACCCGAGTCCCAAAGGTTAATTAGGGAAATCAGGTGGCTATAATAGCCTTCTTAAAAAAATCAGGGACCAAACGTACAGTTTGTAAAAATCAGGTAACCTCCCTCCCAAACACCCCCTTATCCTTCTTTGTCTCTCGCACTGTGTCTGTGTGTGTTTCCTGTCCGACACCCTCGTTGCCACTTGCATCGCCATGGCCACATGTCTCCACCATCACACCTCACAGACGTAGGGCTTTCAAATGACCTATCTCTCTCTTTTTTGTTCGGTTTCAAGATCATTGAGTGATAAATTAAGATCTCAGATTGCGATGTCATGATCTAATTTTAGACGACCTATCTCTCTCTTCTTTGTCGATTGGTTTTATCACAGATGCCACTGTCACCACCGCCACTGTATGCCTTCATCGCCGCGAGATTGTGTTTCCGACTCTGGCGAGATTGTGTTTCTGCTTAACTTTGTATTTAGGAACAGAGGCAGAAGGGAATTCTGATTTAGCGGAATGATGATGCAATGTATTAACCAACAGTCATTTTGTTTCTGACCACTGTATCATATCACAGACGAATTCTTGTTTTCCCCAAGCACCATCCTTCCATTATTCTGCTACTAGTTCATTGGCAGGTATTCTCTTTTGTGATTTTGTCATGTTTAACTCCTTTTGTTTCTGAATTCATTTCCGACGACACTGTGTTTCAAATTAGTGCTTCAACTTACGGTTTTTTTCTTTAATTTTGTTAAATTTTTTATTTCAAATTGTGTTGAATCTGATTATGTTTCAATTTAGAAATACTAATTTGATTGTTCCTGACGTGATTGTGTTGTTGTGTTGAATCAGTATTTCAATTGAGAATTACTGCTTTGAAAATTAGTGCTGAATTAGTGGTTCAAATTTAATTGTTCTAGACGATATTAGTGTTTCAATCAATAACTCGCCAAATTGGTGTTTTAGTTGAAAAAAAAAAAAAACTAATTTGATTAAAAGTTGGAGGACGAGTAATGTAATTTGATTAATTGTTAATTAACCTACAAGATTACTAAGTGAGTTGGGGTACACGAAATATAAGGCAAAATTGGGCTATATAGAAATTGGTCTTTGGCTGCAGGAAAGACACACGAAAACATAGACAATATCATATACATTCACGCACGGCAACAAGGGAATTGGAAGGAAATAATTCAGTTTTTTGTTTACCGCTTGGAATCGAATTTTCAACATTAAATTTGATACTCGTATTCTTCAAGCGGTGTTTTTCTTCAAGTTAATTCTTAGAACGGGTTAGGTGATATTTTTTCTTGATTTCATGTAGTTGATTATTGGATTTCATATATTGTTAGATGAGTTTTGTAGTGTCAAGAATATTGTTCTTAACGTTATTGCATGGTTATAGTAGTGTGTAGTTGCCTCTTGATTTAAGGCAAGAATATTGAGAAGTTAGACGTTGCATTCCCATTATTATTTGGTGGTAGTAGAGTTGTCGGTTTGCCCTGTCGATTTTCCCTTCTCATTGGAGGGTTTTATGATGTAATATAATTCTTGGTGTTATTTATATTTCTGCACTTATATTATTATTTGATATATCAATTGCCTATTTCAATCACATGGGTTTTGGGAAATTAGTTAAATTTCCAACAGAAGAAAAGTCGGGCAGCTACAGGTGTAGTTCGAACCCAGACTTCTTACATGGAGTTCGAGCGTTTTAACTGCTATAACATAATTCGAATCATTGTTGTTGACGAAATATTTAATGTATCATTTTCCAGAATAAATATAATAATAGCTATATGTCAGAAGATGCCTATTGCCTAGAATCAATTTCTCGCATGTACTGTCCTTTAGAAGCTCAATTTAAAAGTTGAGGACAATTGTGCAAATGAATGCAAATTGCAAAGGTTGGGAGATCTTACCTTTGCTCCAATTTACCATTCCGTAAATGGATTATAAAATACCATTCCACAAATGGATTATGAAACAAGTCCACGTTGATTCAAAGGAGAGATAAAGGAAGGGAGTAGAAATTGGAGAGGGGTAGGTGTAATTAGAACTTGAGACTTCTCACTTGAAATGTGAACATCTAATTATTAAGATACTTGTTCGAGCCACCCAATGTGGAAAAAAAATATGATCTACAAAAATACTTTTCTTTCCAAAGTCTTTTTTTTTTAAATATTCTCTCCCCACTCAAATTATTATTACCATGACTATTGTTTCCGTAGTCTTTTTTTATACTCCTCCCCACATACTCTCTCTCTCTCTCTCTCATATTATTATATCATGACATAATTAGCAAACCAAGTATTTGTTTTCTTCTTGTTGCATCATTCATCACATTTTATTTGTTTAATATTTCATTTTCTGTTTGATTTAATACTTAAGGACATATTCCTTAACTAAAGGCAAAAATACATGAAAATAAAAACCGAAGCCTCTTATGAGAATCGCGTTAGAACGGTGCCAATGAAACCCACAATAGGTTAATTGGTCATCCAAAAAAGTTAAAATTGTGTAAGATTTAATATTAGGCCCAAATATAACAACTTATGAAAATAGGATAACCCAATAAGATTTGGAAGAAAGATCCCTGGATTGATTAGCTGGAACACCCAAGATCGATATCTGTTGTAGAGTTCGAAAAGTTCTGAGAAGAACAATGGAAGAAAAGATAATTTTCACGAGATTGTATTAATCTCAACGATTAAAGTTGTGTAATGTTTATATTGGAAAAAGGTTTAAATAGTAGTGAAATAAACCTAACCTAGTTACGACATAATTAAAGAATGATTAAGACACAAAAGACTTCTAAAAAAATAAGCAGCATACGAAATTTTTGGCCAATTCCGTGTGAAAAATCCGCCCAAATCTGAATTTGCACTGTCGGACCTTATATTTGTCGCTTTCTTCTAAGTTGATCCCCAATTTCTCTTTTTGAGTAATTTGGCATTCCAACTCCAAAGTTCCACTTAATTGACCTATGATTTTAATTAAGTTAATTATTGTAAATTCCTCCTCATCGATTCCAAGGTGAAAGCTTGTAATGCCTTCAAGTACTTAAAACTTATTCCATAATTTTTACACGAGACCCGTCATGGCAGCTTGGATTTTCTTTGCCCTTGAGCGTGTAATTTAACGTTCCCACCATGACTCTCATCAACTTCTCTTCTTGACAAAGTTTTTAAAAAAATAGTTAAAACTTCTACCGTCTTATGATTATTCACTATAAGTAGGAGTAGAGTCAAAAGATGATAAATGTAACCAAAACTTGACCATCGCTAGTCAAAATACTTTACTTTCTTTTAATTTTTTAAAGGTTTATAAAAGAATTTTTTTCTAAGATATGGTAGTCGCGGTCTGCCCCTGCCAATAAGGTCACTTAATTAAGTGATTTATCCCACTAAATGAGGTGAAGTTATTTCAAAGGTCCAATGTGATAAAAGTAACATTCAAGAGCTCTAGTGTGACATTATTTCATTCCATGAAACGCACTATTCTTACATGACGCGTGATGGTGCAAATATCTTCCCCACCACTTTTGGTTGATATACAATGACAAGAAGAATGATTTTCATTAATGCTTATTTTATTTGCTACTTGATTTATTTAATTAGGGATAAAATAAAAAACCATATTCCTTCCTGTATGATAAGAAAGAGAAAATATTCCAACAACTACTTACATTTTTGTGGTTCATGCTATCACGCTAGTACATTAGTTACATTTGATTAGCGCCCAAATTCCACACCTCCCCGGAGGCCAGTTATATTTTGATTAGCGCCGAAAATTTTCTTCGCCCCCACCGGGGGGGGGGGAAGGGGGAGGCCTCAAACTGATATGTTAAAGACGGGCTAATTGTTGCCATAAATGTTACTTTCAAAAAAAAAAAAGGGAGAAAAAAAGGAAGAAGAAAGAAAGTAAAAAAATACTAGCAGTCACTGAACTTTCACTCCATCTGTAAATAGATCATTAAAATTTAATTACCAATAATTAGATCCCTAAACTTTAATCTAGTAGCAATTAGGCCAACTCCAATTCCCATCAATTAGTTCATTTAATTTAGTATTCACATAATTGCTGTAATAAATTCATTCTTTAAACAAGACATTGCTAATTCATCATTGAATTGAAGTCCCAAAAAACGGAAGATCAAAGCTCCAAATGAAACATCTTTTTTTGAAGCAAAAAAAATTAAACATCTTACTAGAGAAGAAAAATGAAATTAATGATTTGAGAGTTCAAAAAAGTCTTAATTATCATATAACTTATAACCTTAAATAATAATTTAGCTAAATTGTCGCAAGCCTCCCCAACCTTGGCAACCATTTGTACTTTCATCCTCATCTTTTATGTATAGACTGTGGCACCGTTCATTCAAGTGGATTAATTTCATCATTTAACCATTATAGTCTATTTCTCAATAATTTATAATGAAATCTCACTCTAAATTAAATTAAATTAAATGTCAAATGTCTTTCATATTGGAGTACAAAAAGTTACACGTATGCATAATAATAACAAAGAGTCAAATGAAACTTAATTTGAAATTTTGTGATTATGCACAAGTCCCATTTTGTTGTTTACAGGTAGCGTTTTTCTATATTAAAATTTAATTTTTTAAATTATGAGAGTAAGTATCTCATTCTCGAAGGCCAAACTCAAGCCTCGGCCACAACACATAGTGTCCCTTGTATTAACGCGATGAGAAATGATAAACTTCCCTATTAGTTCACCAATTGACAGAAATTAATGCATTTTACGAAGGGATATGGAGGACAAAACTGTTAATTAAAGAATTTGAGTTGTTTGAGATTTAGATTTTTAGAAGATAAAACTATCTATCTTTGAACTAACCACTGAACTAATAGGAAGATCCATTATTACTCTTATATGATTCCTAGGTCATTTGGTGTGGGATACAGCGAATTATTATTATTATTATTATTATTATTATTATTATTATTATTATTATTATTATTATTATTATTATAAATGATACTAGTTTGTCTCTGGCATCCAATAAAATTTTGTTAAAATCAACTCCCACATTGAAAGTGACTTCTTCCGTTCACTATAAATATATGCCGTTCACATGGTAGCTCTCCACCACCACCAACACCACCATAGATGGAAGCCCCGACTTGGACTCTACTTGCAGTAGCATGGCTTACCATTTTGGCTCTCTTCCTTTCCTCAAGATTTCTTCGCCGTAAGAAACTCAATTTACCTCCCGGCCCGAAACCATGGCCTATAATAGGAAACTTGAACCTCATAGGATCCCTCCCTCGCCAATCTTTACACGAACTCTCACAAAAATATGGTCCCTTGATGCAACTCTGGTTCGGGTCCATTCTGGTGGTGGTTGGCACCTCCGTGGAGATGGCCAAAATTTTCCTCAAAACCATGGACCTCACTTTCGCTTCACGGCCCAAAACTGTTGGGTTTGTTGCCAAAAAATAATCCAAAGTTAAAAAGGAAAAGGAAAGGGAAAGAAGAAGAATCTTAGGAGGAAAAGAAATCCAAATCATAGAAGGATTGTCTTGTCTTCCAAGGAAACGAAGCCTATAAATAGAGATGTTTTCTTCTTTTTTTATACACAAGTGGTACAAGCGAATTGAGGGGAAAATTGGTGAGTCTAGCACCTTGAAGAGTTTTCTTGTAACTCTTCGTGGTTTATTCAAAGGGTAGAAAATTAGGTGTGGTAAAACTTGGGGTGATTTTTCCGGTGTCACTTGGGTCGGGCCAGAGAGTCTTGTGAAGAAAAATAGTAGTCTAGCGTCTTCGGATTTCTTGTGTTGTTTGCTGGTTGGGCAAAGGGTAGAAATTGGTAGATGCGATAAAGCTTGATATATTTTTCTTGATATACTTGGAGGATGGGTTTTGGCGAGTGAAAATTCTGTATGGTTGTAGCGACTTTAATCATATAGTGGAAAGCTTTGACAGTCGGTTAAATTCGTCTTCGTCTTTTATTTTTCTTGTCTCAATTAAATTCCTTGAACAACGGTCCTGCGGGCGTAATTGGGGAATCTACATTAATTCCCAACAAAAACTGCTGCCGGAAAGTACACCACTTATAATTACTCGGATATAATCTGGTCCCCTTACGGTCCATACTGGCTACAGTTCCGGAAAATATGTCTAACGGAATTATTCAGCACGAAACGGCTCGAGTCTTATGAGTACATTCGGATTGATGAAAGGCATTCCCTTCTGAAGGAACTTTTCAAATCTGCCGGAAAACCCATTCTATTGAAAGATTATCTTTCAACGTTGACTTTGAATGTGATCTGCCGTATGGTTTTGGGGAAGAAGTATTTAGATAAATTTTGGATTCTATTGTTTCCCCTGAAGAATTCAAGAAAATGTTGGATGAATTTTTCTTTGTTAATGGGGTTTTAAACATTGGGGATTCAATCCCCTGTATTGATTTTCTTGATTTGCAAGGATATGTTAAAAGAATGAAGATTGTTAGCAAGAAATTTGATCAACTTTTGGAGCATGTTCTTGATGAACATAATGAAAGGAGGAGAGCAACAGAAAATTATACAAGCAAAGACATGATGGATGTCCTTTTGGAACTTGCAGAGGATCCTAAGTTAGAGGTCAAGTTAGAGAGACATTGTAACACCCCGAGCTCTGAATACCCGGAACGTTAGTTGAAACTGTTCAAAACAACTTTTCAAACAATATGGCTGCTTAAAACCAACGGTAAAGTGCGGAAATTCTTATTTCAATAAATAATTAAAATATGTTCTTTATAATAAAAACAATACCCAAACCAAATGGAATAAAGTCTTTGATAATGAAATCTTAAAAATTTCTGAAATTAATAAAGGTCTAGTCATTAATCAATATCCACCATCATACGCGCCTCCGGCTCCAGGATCTGAAAATTATCAAATTATGAAAGGAGTGAGTATTTCATAGAAATACTCAGTAGGTTCAGCGCATATAAAAGTCAACTTAGACAGCAACATCACATATAACATGCAATTAAGTTCTCAACGGATAGAATCTCAGTTCTCAGATAATATCGTACATTCAAGATGCACGTTCTCATGCATTTAATATGCAAGTTCTCATGCTAGCAAATATTCTCATTCTTCATAAATAATCTCATGTATATCTCATACTTCTCATAATCGCAATTTAATGCACATAATTACCATATAAGTTAACTAATAATGCACACGTTTTTAATAAATAACTTTTCTAAAAGAAGAACCTACCTCAAATGAGCTTTCTCAAGTTTGAGCAGAAGTCTTGAAATTGATTAATTACTCTCACGCCTCGTCTACAAAATTTAATAGTTTAAGTTAAAAATTTTGAAATTAAATAAAAATATGAATTTTAAATGTGAATTTATAAAAGTTTTGGAGTAGAGTATAATTTTCCAAAATATTTGGTGCTAGAATAGAGTGTTTCAAAACTGAAGGGTTATGATTGATGAAACTGAAACTTTGGGGGACTGAACGGAGTATTTTGAAAAATAAGGGATTAAAATTGACTGGACCAAAAGATTTTGGTCCAACTTAGACTCTTTTAAAACTGCAGGGACTGAACTCGGCTAAATTGAAAGATTTAGGACTAATTTAAACATCAAGCAAACTTTAGGGACTAACACGACGCAGACCCAAAACGCGGGGACCTGAGGTACAAATTTGAACTCATTTTCACCCACAAGTCCCAATCCCTAACCCAGAATTCGACATTCAGAGGGAGGGAGGGACGTCTGGGTTCAGTCGAGGGGCAGGGGTCGAGGTGGCGCGGGTTCAACGGCCGGTGGAGGTTCGAGCGATGAAGAGGGGGGTCGCCGGTTGGGTTCTTGGAGTGGCTCGGGTGTGGTGCGCGGTTGGGTGTTGGGTGTGAGGAAGCCGAGTGGTCGATGGGTTTGTGGCGCGGAGTAGCGGTCGGGGTTTGAGAGGTTTGGGGCTTAGGCGCTCGGGTATGGGACGCGATGTGGTGGTGGGTTGGGCGACAAGAGGCAGTCGCAGTCGAGGCTCGTATCGTGTTTCGAAGGGGTTTGTGATGCGGGTGGGTGGTTGCGGTTCGAGGCTCAACGGAGCCGAGGAGGTCGCGATGATGGGGTTCACTGAGGCTATGCTCGATGGAACAAGGGCGATGAACGGGTTTGAGATTGGCTAAACTTTGGGTCAATTTGGGGGTCCTTGCGAAGAAGAAGACAGTGTCGACTGTTTGGGGTGGAAGGGACGGTGGTGGTGGTGGTGGTGGTGGTGTCACAAGTGGGCGGAATCAAGCTTGGTTGATTCTAAAGATGAGGACTAGCAGCGGGGCTGCGGGAACGGAGGCAAGCAGAGATGGATGCTCTGTTGTCTTCAGTGTGCGTGTGTGGATAATGTATATGTATGTATACCTTTGGATGGAATTTGCAGACTGTTTTTCTGCCGTGTGTGTATCCCTGTGGGCGTATATGTAGTATGAGTAGGGAGATGAGTCCCAATGTGAGTGGAATTGAGAGTTTGGGAGGAAATCCGATAGGTTTTTCTTGTTGTAACAGGA
>CAVNYN010283013.1:0-40770 GCA_963692815.1 Nyctanthes arbor-tristis | reverse complement strand
TTTCAATGACAGGGATAGAAATTTGATTTTGCAAATTCCTTTATCTCCTATGCACTGAGAAGATCAGCTGTTTTGGTTATCTGACAAGAAGGGAAGCTGCACAGTCCGTTCTGCTTATCATTTTCAGACCCAGCTTGCGAGTGGGTTTTATTTGTTGCGAATTTAACCAATTTCTCTAAATCCGTGTGATTAAAATATGCAATAATATATATGCGGAAACTTAAATAACACTAAGAATTATTTAACGTCGTAAAACCCTCCAATGAGAAGGGAAAATCGACGGGGCAAACCGACAACTCCACTATCACCAAATAATAGTGAAAATACAATGTTTATCCTCTCAAGATTATTACCTTAAATCAAGAGGTAATCACACACTACCACAATCACGCAACACCGTCAAGAACAATATTCTTGGCATCACAAATAACTTATCTAACAATAGATGGAACTCAATAATCAACAAGAGATAAAGAAAAATATCACCTAACTCCGTTCCGAGAATTAACTTGGAGAAACCACCGCTTGAAGAAGACAAACCCCAAATAAGACGTCAAAAACTTCTTTCCAAACAATATATGAAAGGCTGACTTTTTTTCCTTCTAATCCCCTCAATCTATGTGCGAGAATTGCAAGACTTTTTTATTCTTTTTTTCTGGTTTCCGTGCCTTTTTGTATTCTGCCTTCACGCGCAGCCGTTCCTTTTCTTTCCTCTGCTTTTTCGTTTCGTGTTCCGCCTCACACCATCCCCGTTCCAACATATATATATATATATATATATATATAGTGAACAAATCAAATCCAATTTTGTCTAAGATTTTGTATCCCTTAAGACTTCTAATTTTTATTCAGCCAAATTACTTAATTCATCCTCTAACTTTTGTCTTGTGTTTAAGTTGGGTATCATCATGGGCTGGACCCGCCCAACAATCTCCCCATCCAGTCCATGAGGGAGGTATCTCCAACTTCAAGTGTATTACCTGGAATGCATACCGGCGTTGCTGGCATAGAACTCAAGCTTCTGCTTGGTAACTACTTTTGTCAACATGTCAGCAATATTCTTGTCAGTGTGAATCTTTTCCAACTGTAGAAACTTCTCATTAACTGATTCACGAATCCAATGATATCTGACATTAATGTATTTGGTGTGAGAATGATACATAGAGTTCTTACTCAACTTAAGAGCACTCTGACTGTCACAATAAATGACGTACTCACTTTGCTTCAACTTGAGCTCCTCAAGAAACTTTTTCAACCATATCACCCCATTTCCTACTTCAGTGATAGCAACATACTCAGCTTCTGTTGTAGACAAAGCTACGCATTTTTGCAACTTAGACTGCCAAGAAACAGCTCCCCCTGCAAAATTAAACAAGTACCCAGATGTCGATTTTCTGTTGTTAAGGTCACCTGCTATATCTGCATCTGTATACCCTGTCAAAGTTGACTGAGCTCTCCCAAAACCCAAACACAAATCAGAAGTTCCTCTGAGATATCGTATAATCCATTTTACTGCTTCCCAATGCTCCTTGTCCAGATTAGACAGAAATCTGATGACCACACCAACTGTGTGTGTAATATCAGGACGAGTACAAATCATCGCATACATCAAACTACCAACAGCTGAAGAATACGGAATAACCTCTATTTTCTTCTTCTCCTCATCAATCGAAGGACTAGATTTCTTGGTTAGTTTGAAATGAGCTCCAAGGGGTGAGCTAACAGGCTTAGCCCATTTCATACCGAACCTTTTAAGTACTCGATCAATATAATGTCTCTGTGATAACCACAACTTCTTAGATTTTCTGTCTCGAACAATCTCCATACCCAAAATCTGTTTAGCTGACTCCAAATCTTTCATATCAAAAGATTTATGTAAGGAATCCTTCAATTTCTGTATCAATCCCGCATCCTGGCCAACTATAAGCATATCATCAACATAAAGTAGCAAAATAATGAATTTATCACCTCGAAAAGATTTGAAATAAACACAAAAATCTGCAGTAGTTCTTGTGTATCCCTGAATCATCATAAAAATATCAAACTTTTTATACCACTGTCTTTGTGCTTGCTTTAGGCCATATAAACTCTTCTTTAATTTGCATACAAGGTATTTTTTCCCCTTCTGTTCAAACGTTTCTGGCTGTACCATATAAATATCTTCCTCCAAATCACCATGAAGAAAGGCAGTCTTCACATCAAGTTGTTCAATTTTCAAGTCTAAACTGGCTGCTAAACCCAAAACAGCTCTAATGGATGTCATTTTCACTACAGGGGAGAAAATCTCATCAAAATCAACACCGTGTTTCTGCCCAAAACCTTTCACCACCAAGCGAGCCTTGTACTTCAACAAGTCACCATTGCTGTCTCTTTTGATTTAATACACTCACTTATTCCTCAAAGCCTTCCTACCCTTAGGAAGATTTACCAGTTCATAGGTGTCATTCTTCTTCAAAGAAGTCATCTCATCTACCATGGCTTTCATCCACTGTGATTTGTCTTTATGACCCTGAGCCTCTGAATAACTTTCTGGTTCTCCATCCTCAGTGAGCAAAATATAATCAGACTCAGGATACCTGGTAGATGGTATACGCCCTCTTGCAGATCTTCTTGATTCTCCAATTTCTTCTCCAACAGGGGTCCGCTCCTCTTGATCAGTAATCTGCTAATCCTGATTACTAGTCTGATCAACTAGACTGTCATCGATTGTTTCATCATCAATAGGAGCTGCCTGGTTGCTAGTGCCAGGCTGAGATGCTGAAGAATTATCAGGTATGACACCAGGAACAACTAAAGTTATCTCCTTAGGCTGTTCGACTTTATCAAAGTCCTCAATTGTCTGATCTTCATAAAACATTGCATCTCTACTTCTCACAAGCTGCCTTTTTTTTAGATCCCAAAACTTGTATCCAAACTGTTCATCACCATAGCCAAGAAAAACACAAAGAGTAGCTCTGTCATCAAGCTTCGATCTCTATTCCTTAGGTACGTGTACAAAGGTTTTAGACACAAAAACCTTCAGATGAAAGTATGAAACATCTCTGCCTGTCCAAACTCTTTCTGGAATATCAAAATCCAAAGAAATTGAGCGAGATCTATTAATCAAATAGCAAGCAGACCGAACTGCTTCACCTCAAAAAGTCTTAGGAAGTTTGGCTGTCTTCAACATGCATTTGACTCTGTCAAGAATGGTACAGTTCATTCTTTCTGCCACACCATTATACTGAGGAGTCCCTGCTTCTGCACACTCATGTCGAATCCCAAAATCTGAGCAATACTCTCTGAACGCATGTGAAGTGTATTCTCTACCATTATCTGTTCTGAGGCTTTTCAAACACTTCTCTGTTTCTCGTTCTACCATGGTATGAAACTACTTAAAGTACTAGAGTACCTGATCCTTAGATTTCAGAAGATAGATCTATAATTTCCTAGAAGTATCATCAACAAATGTAACAAAATATTTGTTTCCACCCAAAGATGCTATATCACTAGGAGAACACACATCCGTATGCATAAGATATAAACTATTCTCTTTTCTGTTAAACGTGCCAGAAAAGGAAACTCGAGTTTACTTACCGAATAAACAATGTTCACATCGATCTAGGGACGTACCATTGGCTAAAAGATCGGACTGTCTTTTTAGCTAGAACCTGCAAACCTTTTTCACTCATGTGCCCAATCTTCTTATGTCACATATCAGGAGAAGGATCTTCAACTGCATTTACCACAGTCTTACAAGACTTTGCATAGGTCTTGTACTGCGTGCAACAAAGCTTTACACTAGCGACAACGATTGATCCCTTTGATAACCTCCACTTCTGATCATCAAAAGTACTGAAATACCCGATTTGGTCAAGAGTATTTATTACAAGCAGATTAAATCGCATGTCAGGAATATGTCTTACATCCTTTAGAATTAGGATGTATCTCATATTTATCTTCAGGTGAATGTCACCGATCCCCATGATTTCGAAATGTGAAGAGTTAGTCATATTTGACTGGCCATAATCACCTGCTCTATATGTAGTAAACAACTCAATATTTCTGCAAATATGGTATGAGGCACTACTGTCAACATGCCACTCAGTAAGAGGGTCTGCAACATGCAGGCATTGACCCACTCCACAAGAGAGTACATCACTAGTCACCACACCTACAGTATTTTCATCATCTTTCTTCTGATTATTACCTTCCTTCTGCTCTCTCAGCCAAATTCTGCAATTTCTTTTATAATGACCATCTTTACCGCAATGACAACAAGTCTTCTTATCTTTTGATTTGGACCTGCCTCTAAACTTGCTGTGACGCCTTTACCCTTTATTCTTGCTTCTTCCTCTATGATCATCTGAAACAAGAGCCAATGTATTATCTAAACCCACATGCAAACCTAAATATTTCCTTCTGATTTCCTCATTTTGCATACTGTTCTTTACAGAATCCATAGATAACACACAATCTGAAGTAGAGTTACTTATTGTCACTACAAAAGTTTCCCAACTGTTTGGCAAATAACTCAAAAGAAGTAATACTTTCAATTCATCCTCGAGAGTCATTCCTAATGTCAGCAGCTGATTCACAATATTATGAAAATTATTCAAGTGTTTTGTCACACTCGTACCTTCCTTATGTTTCATGTTGATTAAGTCTCTGATCAGAAAGAACTTTCTCGCTGTAGTTTTCTTCTCAAACATAGACTCTAATTTAGCCCACAATTTATTTGCATCTGTCTCCTGTGCCACATGATGAAAAACACTATTATTCACCCACTGTCTTATCGTCCCAATAATTTTCCTGTGCAATTTTTGTCAATCCCTATCTTCCGGTTTAGAATCATCACCGTCAATAGGATCATACAAATCCTTACAGTAAAGGATATCCTCCATCCTAGGTTTCCATGTCACCTAATTATGATTGGTAAGCCTGATCATAGTACTACCAACTGGGCCATCCATTTTAATTTATACAATTGAACATGTCTCTGATACCACTGTTGGGAATTTAACCAAGTTCCCTAAACCCGTGTGATTAAAATAGGCAATCAATATATCAAATAAAAATATATGTGCGGAAACTTAAATAACACTAAGAATTATTTAACGTCGTAAAACCTTTCAACGAGAAGGGAAAATCGATGGGGTAAACCGACAACTCCACTATCACCAAATAATAACGGGAATACAATGTTTATCCTCTCAAAATTATTACCTTAAATCAAGAGGTAATTACACACTACCACAATCACGCAACACCGTCAAGAACAATATTTTTGGCACCACAAATAACTCATCTAACAATAGATGAAAATCAATAATCAACAAGAGATAAAGAAAAATATCACATAACTCCGTCCTAAGAATTAACTTGGAGAAACGACTGCTTGAAGAAGACAAACCCTGAATAGGACGTCAAAAACTTCTTTCCAAGCAATATATGAAAGGCTGACTTTTTTTCCTTCTACTCCCCTCAATCTACGTGCGAGAATTGCAAGACTTTTTTTTCTTTTTTCTAGTTTCCGTGCCTTTTTGTATTCTGCCTTCACGCGCAGCCGTTCCTTTTCTTTCCTCTTTCGTTTCGTGTTCCGCCTCACACCATCCACGTTCCAACATATATATAAATATATATATATAGTGAACAAATCAAATCTAATTTTATCTAGGATTTTGTGTCCCTCAAGATTTCTAATTTTTATTCAACCAAATTACTTAATTCATCCTCATCTGCAAGAGGGCGTATACTATCAACCAGGTATCTTGAGTCTGATTATATTTTGCTCACTGAGGATGGAGAACCAGAAAGTTATTCAGATGCTCAGTGTCATAAAAACAAATCCCACTAGATGAAAGTCATGGTAGATGAGATGACTTCTTTGAAGAAGAATGACACCTGTAAACTGGTAAATCTTCCTAAGGGTAGGAAGGCTTTGAGGAATAAGTGGGTGTATAAAATCAAAAGAGGCAGCAATTGTGACTTGTTGAAGTACAAGGCTCATTTGATGGTGAAAGGTTTTGGGCAGAAATACAGTGTTAATTTTGATGAGATTTTCTCCTCTGTAGTGAACATGACATCCATCATTATTTCCCTACGGAAGATACTTTCTGGAAAATTATTTGGCAGCTTAAAGTACCTCCAGAGGTCAAGAATCTGGTCTAGAGAGCAGCTAGAGGTGTCCTTCCTACGGTCGATCAGCTGTGGGTGAAACAGATAGACGTCGCGGCATGCTGTCCAGTTTGTAGAGAGGAAGACAAATCCATTCCGCATGTTTTCTCCACTTTTGTGTTTGCTAGGAAGGTATGGTCTTCTTCCCATATTAGTTTGTTTCCACATTTCTCTGATGATTTCAAGGATTGGTTCTCCTTGTTATTGAATAATTTGGATAAGGTCGAACTGGACCTAGCCGCTATGATTTGTTGGGCAATTTGGACGAAGAGAAATGAGATCATCTGGAATGCCAAATCTAAATTTGGATGTTCGATCATGGATATTTGATAGGTCTTCTAACTTGCACTCAAGTTACAAATTTCAAGACATGGTTTGATATGTTTGTTCTTCGTGGCAGTTTTTTATCTTGTTGGTTAAAAAGTGATTTTTCTTTAAAATGTGTAGTAAAAAAGTGTGGAGAAATTATGAGGAAATGTGAAAAGATAGTGTTTATAGGAAATGAGTGGTTGATATTGATTTAGACTTGTTGAAAAATTTGACAGTAAAAAAAGTTGTGGAGACGAGCACAAATTTAAAAGAAAAAAGAAAAAAAGTACCGCATACAAATAAAAACGTGTTTAGACTCTGAATGACACCTAAAACGAATTGCAATAATCCTCCACCGAGCTTAATTTCTTGAATTAGAAAAAGAAAGAAATTTTATGGATTATATAGCCCCGAAAGTTATTAAAGAAGATTAGTTATTTTAATCTTCATTAGATGCCTCTTAATGTGAATGGTAAGTATGGATTAGTGTAGAAAGTACTTTGTACTTGTCTCAAACCAACCGAATATATGCAATAATTCAAAGCATTTGCATTAAGTAAGCCATTATTGTTATTCTTTTGGCTACAACATTTTGAATGTTTAATTGAAGGACAAAAATGGGAGGCTTTGTCAACGCAAACGAGCAATTCAATCCTCAAATTACTGTGTGTTGTTTTGCAAGTCTATCTCTAGATCAAATTTTCTAATAATTTTTCAGACGTTGTACTATGTCACGTGTATATGTTACGAAACTGAACATGCTATCCAGCCTCTAGGTATCCCAAGAAAAGGGGGAGGATTAGACTTGGTGTTCTACCTTTTGGGTTATGAAAGGTTAATAGTAGATGGTAAATTATCTAAATAGTTTTTTTTTCTTTTTTTTTTTTAAAAACCACTTTTTATCTATTTTCTGCAAAAATAACTTTATGGGGTTTGATTAAAAAGCAAAACATCAACACAAAAAGAGATCCCAAGAAAACTGTGTGTAAAATCTTGCAAAAGAAGCCCAAGAAAACAGAATCTCTGCCCTTTAAGTAACCTTTGTTCCAAGCAATTCTAAATCTCCCATTCTTTTTCCAACGTTGAACTCCAAATTCTCCTCATTCTGTCCTCTGTGCAAACCACGTTTCTCTGCTCGATAGCCGGTGAAAATGGCCGTGACACATGCTGATATTGCTCCGAGTCGGCAAAGCTGTGACCTAGGCAGCAAAACTGGTGCATTTTTAATGGTTTTGTCTATATTATTAGGCCTCTGTTCCTTCATTCTCTGTCTCATTTCCGAGGCCACCCATTCGCGGGTACGAATCAAACACCGTATCTTTTATCACTTATCCCTCAACCGCTATAGGATGAACCACTATAAATCTTATACTAATGCAGATTATATGGGAGGCGTCGAGCGGCGAAGGGAAAGGTATAAAATCCGAGTGCACGTATTCGAGCAGTGGCAAAATCCCTCTGTTATCAGCAACAGGTGCATTTTTTGCTCTAGCATTGGCAATGGTGATTCAGCATACATACCTCTTGGTTGCAGTGAGTAAATCAGATTCTCTGCTCACGATCACTTGGGACCCTGATTCTGATTTTGCCAAGAGACTTACTTGGCAAGCCGGATTTTTCTTTGTCGCAACTTGGTATGAAAATTTGAATTAGGCCCCCTTATATCTGCTTGTCAGTTCCCTATTTGCTGGGAGTATTGAACTCGGTATACCACATTCACTAAAACTTAAAACATCATTTATTGAACTTATTCCAGGGCGTCTTTTGCTGTTGGCGAAATTCTGTTACTAATCGGATTAAGCGTTGAGTCGGGACATCTGAAAAGTTGGCAAATTGCGCGAGATAATTGCCTAACCATTCGACCAGGTTTGTTCACGGCTGCTGGCGTGTTTGGTCTATTAACTGTCTTTCTTGCTGCTGGTTTATATATCACAGCCTTACGCGCACAAACGCATGAACAAGATCAAGAAAATGCGCGTCGAGAGATTTTGGAGGCCGCAGTCCTTTATGCGTCTCCTCCGAGATCACCTGCAAGAATCCAAGCCGTTCCTAGCGAAAATCCTACTGCGAGGCAAGATCAGAATGTGCACACTTTGCGCCACTATTTAACAGCTCTTGGCAAGCACTCGACACCGGTTTAAAGAAGAGAAAAAATTGTACGGCTATGAGAAAAAGATCCTTTTCTTTTTTTGGAAAAAAATTGTAACTTCTAAAGTGTAAATTATAGATTCTTTGGCAGCGTTATATACGTATGTCTCAAGTTTGGCACTCGGGCTTGTTTTATTCTCATTATTTGGGGAAATTATAATGAGGAGAAAGATAGAATGTGTATTGAGAATATAAAAAAGTTTGAAATATATAGTTGTAGTTTAACAGTTGTCAGATCAAATGTCAAATAAATAGTAGATAAAATTATAATTTAGGAGGAATAATGAGAAATAATGATAATCAAACAAGTAATTCAGATTTTAATTATTATTTTTTTTTTTTTGCGACAAAAATACACATCGGATCATTGAGAATGTCTTAGTGTTGGATCATAAAATCAAGTAATTTCCAATATTTGAGGAATACCGAGTTCGATAGTCTTAGTCAATTGAGAACTTACAAGTAGATAAAGTTGAAGATTCAATTAGGACCATCAAATTGTTCGATTAGGACCATCTAATTATCTTATTTCTCATTGGCCGGGTATTCTCAAATAAAAATCTATATAATCTATTAAAGAAGTTGAGTTTGAGCAGGTCTCACTTACCGTTTCCCGTCCAAACTCAGGTGCTCTAGATTTTTTTTTATATTTTTATTTTTTTCTTGAATTAGCATTTAAATTCACGGGATTGTGTGTTTAACTTTTGGAGGACGACATCACTTTTTGGGGAAGGCAAACAAAATTCAACAGCAACAAAAAAGACTCTCTAGACTTGGCTGCTATTTACGCTTGTTGCGTCTTCCTCTCTTTCACTATCAACAAAACCTATTCACATCTGTTGTCTCTTCCTCTATTCCTCAAGATTTGGCTGCTATTTTACACTTGCTGCTGTCAACAAAACCTCTATTCCTCTATTTACGCCTGCTGCCTCTTTGGGTTCTTCTCCATTTCCAATTGCAGCAACAAAACTTTCTCAAGCCTTAGCTGTGATTCTCTGCCGAATAATGGGTTGCTGCCTAAGCCACAACACCGGAGTTCAATTTTTCCTTCGAAAAGGTTTTGGCAGGAGACAGGTGTGCAGGGTTGGGGATTAAGAAGTAGAATTGCAATTCAGCTAATTTTCCTTCATCTCACATTTTTGAAGTTCAAGGTAAAAATTCCTTTGTGAGTTTTTTTACCTTATTTTTTTATTTTTTCCTCATTAATTAATTCATTTGTGTATACCCTTCTTCCTCGACCAAAATTGTGTTGATTTTTGTGGTTTTCAGTGCGGTTTGTGGTTTTCATTGCGGTTCGTTTTCAGACGCCTACGGTTTTCATTGACAGGGACGGCAGTCAAATGGATCAAAGTCTTGAGCTCTTCCATATGCAAGTAATTAATAATGATTTCTTTTTTGATTTCCCTTTGGTGAATCTGAGAGTCTTGGAATCAGTTTTTGCTTTTCTGTATGTGGGTTCCCTGCTATGAGTCTTTAGAATACTTTGACAGTTTTCTGATTCATTTCTAAGAACTTTGCAAATAAATTGACCTTCTTATTTATACTTCTGAATATGTTTATTTAATTTGGTCCTTTTCTTTTTTTCCTTTTTAGCTTTCATGTATGCTGATTAGTATATATAAAAGCACAAAATCTAATCAGATTACAATGTAATATTCAATTATAATGCTACGTAAGCTAATATTCAGATTATTTTCAGTTATAATCAAAACCATAGCATTACACATTAAAGTTAAAAAAATATTTAGACTAGCTTTTCAGTTATATTAGTTTGCAATTTGCCCATTCTTTTCTTTTCTTTTTACCTTTTATCATGAGCAGATTTTATATTTCAGATTAGAGTCGATTAATATAAAATTCTACTTGAGATTCTTATCACAACAATCACTTAAAAATCTTTATTGTTGCTATTGTTCCAATTAGGTTGTGCTATACATTTGTGTTCACAGTAATCACTTAGAAATCTTTCTTTTTTGTGTTCCAATTTGGGATGTTGAGGTTGACATGCCCCACCCCTACTACCTCTAACTTACTGGAGGTGTGACATACGCCGACGATGAATTCCAACTATAAGTTAGAATATACCGTTAAGGCTCATAAATATTCTACTTATTCGAGAAAAATTTTAGACATATCTCCCTGAACTTTATTAACCAATCCAACATGTACCAATGCCCAACATTAAGCTCATAACTTCTCATTCATCTCAAGCAACAATTCTTGTATGAATGAATATACCAAACCAAGTATATTTCACCCGAAACGCTAATACTTACTAATAAATTAACCATATCAAAGTATTTAAGCCATAATAACATCAATCCCTAAAATAATTTCTATGTGGTGGCTCGAATTCTGAAAATAGCAGGCTTGACCACTGTTGTCCAAACTCCAATTGTTACTTAACAAAAAAATCATTTATGAAAACATGTGAGCTAATTAAGCCCAGTGACTGGAGTTTTGTAAGTAAACATGCTTTGGAAATACAAAAATACATCTTTTGCAAAAATCTCATATAAAATGTACAAATAACTTCTGGGTTTTCATAATAATGTTTAACATAAATCAAATATCATCATTAAGTAGAGTCTATCTCCTATCAAAGCATTTAAGGAATCTTTGCAATGCTGGAAATCACGAAAATTCATGTCATTCTAAGAATCATTATAAAATCCTTTAGAAAATATTGTGAACATCGTTCATTTAATAATAATCATAAAATTCACCCGAAAATATCATAAAAATTATTTCATTTCAAGATCATCATAAAATTTCCTCAAAGAGTATCCAACATCTTATGATCATAATATCAAGTCATACGTACGTAGACATCAGCTTCGGCCATAGGTTCCTTATAAACCCTTTGTCCTAGGTGACACAATAACCAGTTTGAGCTATAACTAGCACATTAGGGGCCTTCACCTGGGGGGCGTTTATTGGTTAGCTTGAGCCATATGCCTCTTCACCCGTAGGCGACATATCGTATTAACAGTTTGAGTCAAAGGTCTCTTCGCCTGTAGGCGGCATATTTATAACATTGGATACACATTTGGGGGAGTTTCATGCATCAAATATCATGTTTCAACTCAAATATTTCTTTAAAATCATGAAGTATCATTTCATATAAACATTCAAATGAACGTTTCTAAAGAAAATCTCAACTTTCTGAAATTTCATAGGAATAGATAATCATCATAATACAGTGCTAACTTATATGAAATCAAAGCATTATATTTTTCATTTAGAAAGAAAAGAAGAGGAAAAGCTCCACTCACCGGTTAAGTAGCAACGTAGATCCTTTTGTGTTTCATTTCCTTTGAATCTTTATCATTTCGTGTAATATTATATAAAAATTCTATTTCACATTTAATTCCTTTCTATTACTTAATTCACACATATAACTTAATTCTCTACTTAAACTAAAACATGAAACTTCCTTGGCATTACAAATTCTCTATTTTATTAAATTTCCTAAGATTCTTTCACTTTCTAATTAAATATATAGTTGTTCTTTTCATATTATTTTCTCTAGACTTTGCTACATCTTAAGAATTATAATGATACCACATACTAAAATCTTAAGTTCCCTCCAAACATAAACTAATTCTTCATCTTTAAACACAAATCTTTAGCCCATAACAACTTTTCACATTTGTTATTAAATATTAAGTTATTCCTTAGTTGTATTTATTCTCAACTTCACCAACTTTCTCAATATCATGGTATTATTCCATAAAATCATAACATCAACTTATATATAAAATTTCTACTTATTTTCTGTATATAAAATCTCATCTTTATACTAGCCACTATAAATTCTTATAATAATATCATAAACCTCAAATTTCATAACCAAATAACAATTGGATCACCGGCGGAGCTAGGGGGCCATGCTGGGCCCCGGCCCCCCTAAATTGGAAAATTTCCATTTTAGTTTGTTTTTTTAAAAAAAATTATATGTAAAGGTAATTTAACGATGTATAATATACGGCTCACTCTTTCGACTCAGTCCTATAATAGCCCCTGGCTCCGTCATTGATTATTAGATGCCACTAAATTGTGTAGTAAATAAAATTACAACTTAGTATGTATGTTCAAAAATTTTCATAAACCCTATACAAAGTTTCAATCAATTTTGTGTACTACTTAGAGTATCATAACCCAATTCAACTCTTCAACAAAGATTGAGTTCCCCTGTTTTAGGCAGTACACTTTTAAGACTATTTTATACTCAAGAACTGTGTCATAAGTTTATGAAATCTTCCCATAAGGTAGAACACTTATATAAGCTCATCATATATGAAAGTGAGCTCAAGTAGACTAAATTAGGAGCACCAAAATATTTCTCCACTTTTTGAAAATCTACTCTCGGGTCAGCCTTGACCATCTCACAAAACATATCACAAAAACTTCTACCGACCTCCAAATGACGTCATTCAAATTTTGGATGATAGACGACTCACTAGAAGATCATTTTCCAACTTGTATTTTATTAAAATTCCATTTATGGCATCCTAGGGAGGGGCAGAAACTTCATGCACAATAATTCCAGCTTTCATGTCTAAGCATAATTTTACACCATTTATACCAATAAAACTACATTATAATCAACTACTCAATTCCATAAAGAGTTTCTCAATCCTAGGAGAAAATTAACCCTTAAATTTATATGAAACCAAGGCTTGAAAGAGAGTAATACTCACATATATCGATAGCTTCTTGTTTGGCTTCTTCAATTTCTCTAATTTTTCCCAAAACTTTGCTCTCATTTTCTTACTCGACTCTCATCTCCCAACTTCTCCTCTCGGTCTCTCTCGATCTCTCTCCTGTTCTCTTCAATGTGTGTTTGTATGTAATGTATCTAATTATCCCAAAATGCAAGAGAAATATCTAGAGATTTAGGAAAATTGTACCTAAGTCCCTCAGCTTCTTGCTTACTATAAGTTGGTTCTTTACTTCATGTATTATTTCATTGAAATTACCAACTTATAATATAATTTCATATAAATATCAAACTTATTTAATTGCTCAAATGGTAACCCCAAAAATTAAATTAATGCATCTTAGTCCAACTTTGACCTTGATTTGATTATTCCACCTTTGACTATTGGTCCATAAAATTTAGGATGTCATTAATTTTTCAATTGCCCTTAAAAAGTATGTAATATTTTTTCTTTAAATTTGCATTTTGCTATAACTTTGCTCAATTTGGTGACTTTGCTTGATTTGGATTTTCTTTTTGGTGGTGATGGATTGCAGTGAACAATATTGGCGGCTCGGTGGCAGTGGCAGTGGCAGTGGCAGCAGGAATTAAGGTTCCTGATTGGCTTCTTAGGATGATTATCGACTTGAGAAAGAGATAATAAATGGGCTAATTATTGATACTAGATAGTCAGTTAATTGAGAAAGAATGGAAATAGACATTACACGAACCCATAAGCCATAGGTGGTGATATAAAGTCCCTGTGGTGGCACTTGGAAGTTAGGCGGTAGACCCGTGAAGATTATTGTTGATGGTTGCCAGTTTAGTCAAGCTAATTCCCTTGGGTTATCTCTCTCTATACTTTTGATGGAAATTTCTTAGTAATGATAAAAGAGGAGAAACATCACTTATTAGTTATTATAAGATATAAGAGAGGAGACAAAACGACAGCTAAGTGGACCTTCCATTTTTTTTATTTTTTCTTTTTTTTTTAATTAGTTTCACGGCCTTTCTTGTGAATTTGAGATCCTGAGACAAGATTATTATAACTTCAGGTAGTTGGTCCTGTTATTTTGTGAAACAAGAAGCGATAATATGAAGATTGTACTTTTATGAAAATGTTTTAGAAAATTCTCTATAGAGATGATGTGTAGCAGAAAAAAGAAAGACCATGTGTAAAGAATAATGCAGTCTATATCATAAAAGGAGCATCAAATATATGAATGTCAAGTTGTCTTCTGTTAATCTTATTTTGAAAGTAATTTTGACATGTTCTTAACCTAAATATTGTATTGTATTTGAAATATCTGATGATTTGGACACTACCAATCTAGGGCCACTTATGACTATGAGGAAAAACTATACAATGTTCACCTTGAATGCCTTGAGGTGATTGAGAAGAACGATATGGCAATGTCTAGGGAGATGAAAAAAATGAAGGAGAGTTCACTAGATATTTGACATACGATTATTGTTTTGTCTGTTGCTTTTTATATCACCAAATATATTTCTCAATCATTCCCTGCATTTGTCTTCTCTTAAGATTTGATTTTCATTATATTTCTTTTGTATAATAATTAATGCTATGAATTCATAAATATGTTTTTTCTGCCACTCATTTCATTTTTGTCCAACAAGTAAGCCAAAATCAGACATGAACTTATTTGAGGAGAGTGCACCGGGGTTATTTGAGAATCATTAATGGATCCAGAAGGGTAAAGGGTGTTAGGATATTCACTTAGGCAAAATGGGCAGTAGTTTTAGAGAGACTCGGTCTTTCTATTATCAAAGTTTGTTCCAAGTTTTTTTGGTCTAGTACAATTTCTTTCAAAAAATTCACTCATGTCTATTGTTTAGCATTCCTTTACATTCTACTCAAATTAATTTACATAATCTCAATACAATTTCACTTCATGAATGTCAAGACTCTGGGCTTACTTGTTCTATTGCATATGTTTCTGATTTTTTGCTCAAGTCTGAAAATTTTATTAGAAGTTTAAAAATCCTAAACTTAAGTGAATCAGTTAAAAATGCTGTTGTTTATATACAGGTATATAATTACTTTTTTTGAGTGTGAAGAAACTGTGTCTGCTTCTTATCTTCCAGATTAGCATGCATGATAGGTTACAAGGTGGACGTACAAGAACATTAATTTGGTTGCTTCCTTGATCTCTCTCAAATTTTGAAAATTGTTGGCCCGGTAGGAACATTTTTGGTATTTTAGCAAACTGAAACTAGCATCACTTATGGTCTAGTTGATAAAGATCCATGACTTGAACATTATTCTAACCATCACTTTTCATTTTAGTAAGTGTTGCTTAAATATTTTATATATTAACATAGTAGATTTTTTAAATAAGTACTTTTCATTAGTTTGAGTGTATTTATGTAGGTTATTTACATGCAGTAAGTTAAGAAAAGAATTTTTTTGGCAACGCCAAAAGCAACTTCTTTGATATAGGAGTTTCACAAAATAGAAGAGTCTAATGTGGATTAAAATTTTTCTAAAGAAGGCAGCAGAAGTTATCCTAAACGGACCTGAGGAGTTTCTCATTTTTATTTATTTGTCTTAGAAGCTAATATTTTGAAATAAGGGTAAGCTAATTCTCTCTTGATTTCATGTTTTTTTCTCTCTGATTGACCATTGCTTTGGGGAGTTCAAGGCACTCCGCCGATCTTTGGATATTAGACTAACAATTATGGAGATCTTTTGCTAAAACACAGTATTAGGAATTTACGAGATTTTGCATCTTTTCATGTTACAGAATTTGGTTATAGTGTTTTGTTATTAAATAACAAGTTTGATTATGTATTGACAGGAAAAAAATAGAGGGAGGGAAAAGGTAAGGCTGGTGTGCGATGGAGGAGGCACAAAACAAGGAGAAAGGGAAACAACACACTGAAGAACAACATTGTGTTATTACAATGAGTTTTCTTTTTTTTTTTTTTCCTTTTTTCTTTCTTTCTTTTTTTTTTTTGTGGCCAAAACTTCCCTTGGATTTTTATTTATTTATATTTTTTGGTTTGGGATTTCTTGATCATTATTTGTTATTTCTTTTGTGTATTTATTTGAATCGGAGATAGAGTTTCAAAATGCAAATCTGTAAGAGATGGGAAAAGAATTGTATCAAAATTTAATGTCTTTATTTACGCACTGTTTAGATGATAAATATAATGGATTTTAATCTTTGGTGATTATTTTAATACAATTTTATTACATTCTATGTTTTTTTTAATTTCATTGACATTTTACGATTTTGATGGTATTCACATTGGAGGGACAAGTACTAATGAGACAGCTACGAGAGAAGAATGGATATTAATAAATGTGGAAGTAGAATATTGCCTCTTTCAAGTCTAAAAATCACATTAATTCTTGACACATACACTCTGTGTGGAAGTGATATCATTTCCATTTTTAATTATATATATAATTATTATTTAAACAAAAGAAATATAGTTTACTCTTACGGCAATTTTAATTTGGCAATGTTAAAAGGATGAAGCTAACAAAATAGTGAGAATGGTTACTATTCTTGGGATGAGAGATCTTGATCTTCCACCATAAGATAGTTTTATTTGGAGGAAACATGGTTAAAAAGAGATTATAGGTCTAACCCTTCAAGGGTTAAATTATATTTTTATCTTCAACACTTCACCTTCCTTTAGTGTCATGTATAATGAATTGAATTTTAATGGATTAAATTATATAACAAAGTCTAGCAAAATAAAATGTCAAGAAATTCAGTTGTTGTATATATGTGTATTGAACAATCATTTAGAATTAAAGATACTAACTTGTGATAAGGAGGTTAAATTGATAATTCAATAACAAATGTTGTGTACAAAAAAAGTCTCCAATTTTGTAATAAATTAAAATTAACTTTTGATTTTGTATTCTTTTCTTTGTTAATGTTATCTAATTTAATTTATTATGTTTTAGTAATGGCATTTTGCCCCATCATTATGTCTTTAACTAGTATTGCTAACTTATGCATTGCACGGGTAGGAAAACTAATACAATAATCCCGTGAGAGCTTGAAAGTTAGTTTTGCCTAGCATGTGTGTCTGCCTCACCTTGAGTCAATGTCACACTTTACGTACAAACAACTAATACGACAATAGAAAACAATGAAATTTCTTCCATTTAAGGGCACGTTCAACGGTCTGAATCCCAGATAAATTATTGATAATCTTGTCAGAATTTCAGTGAAATCCTTTGAAAGAGACTCTCTGAATTTATAATTCTTCAACTTGTTTAACTGTGATTACTTATGACCAATTAGTGCACCCACCCACGTTCTTAAGCTGTCTTAAATTATCAAGAACTATATATACAGGCAGAATTCCCAGTTTCCCAATCAAATTTTCTTGTACCCATAGTGATTTATCAAGACTTGCAGAGATAAGATTTGATGAGAAACAGACTATCCTTTAGCGATGAAGATGAACACGAGCTGCAGAAATCCGGCATTCTCTGGTGGAGAACTCTGGAAGAATTCAATGAAAATGAGCAGTTCAAGGTTGACATCTAGGATTTCTCGAGTCTCACTCCAAGAATCAGAGTCCTTAGGGAAATGGAAAGGCTGGCTTTCGTTGCAGTTGAAGGACTCGAAGATCTGAGGTATAAGCTGATAAGTTACTGCTCCGGTGACTTCTGGTTGCCAGTGGGAGGAATCAAGAAAGAAGACATGGATATACCGCCGGTGATCACACTTGTTGTAGCAGGGATTTCTGGTTCTGGGAAAAGTTCTTTCATTAACCTGATGTATTGTGTTCTTGGTAGATCCGGTCTCGTGCCTTTTGCTCAAACGGCAGGTAAAATTCATCGAAGATTTTCATTATATTTCCTCCCCTGTCCAAGTTGCTAAGTTTATTCATTACTTGTAATTAGGGGAACAATCTAATTATACGGCGACCTTTTTGGAGGAACACAACGTTTTGAGATCACCAAGAAGTGGATTCAGTGCGTTCGATACAAGGGGTTTAGATCAAAACGAAGTGGAGGAGGGAATAGACGAGGTCTCAGCATGGATGGTAGACGGGGTTCGCCATAAGCAGCCTTGTTATCTACCTGGGGACGAAGTTAGCCAGTTTACTGGGGTATCGAACTCAAGATATGTTAAGAGAAAGGTGAATTATGTAATGGTTGTGGCTGATTTATCTAGCATTCACAAGGCATTCAAATCTGGTGACTTGAAGCCAGTTGAGGCTCTAAGGGACCTCTTCCATTTGCCATCTATCAAAAAATGTAGTAAGTTTTCGTCACTTTTTTTTTGTAATCCGTTATCTAGTAGGATAGTTGCACCATCTTACATGTAAATCTAAAGAGTAATACTATTTATCTAGACAGGAGATCGGTCTCCAGTTTAGTTGACATTACTATATTATTAGAGGATGTGTGGAGATGCATACATACATGTGAGCATTGATTTCTTCAAGAACCAATAAGAAAATGACAACTAGACTGGAGATCTCCAGTCTAAATAAATAACATTATTTAAGTCTAAATAAATAGCATTATTGAACGTTTCTTCTCGAAATTTGGCCATCACGAGAACAAACTCAAGTTGTGAAGGCATTCGTGACTAATTCATCGTGTCATATGCCGATATGAATGACATATGTCTTTATTAAATGAAAAAATGATGTGCCATATTATTATTGCGGAATCGTGTGTGCATTTGCAACGCATTGTATTTGACTTTTAAATACAACGAGTTGCCAAACCAACCATTCATCAGTTTGAGTAACAGAAAATTAGTGATTACCGATACTTGTACAACTCCGAACCTGACACAACCGCCTTAAGGCCCATAATATTTGGGGGCGCACCCCCCAAAAATAAGAAAAACCAAAAGATAATTTTTTCTTTCAAAAGAAATTGACATTGGTTACAAGAAATTATAAAAATTTCTTCTAAGCAATAGCGGATCGTTAGATTTTTTTTTTCATTTTTTTCAAATAAAAAATTGATGATTTTTGTGCAAAATGTACAGGTTTTAACTGATCTATCAAAAAAGACAAATTTTGATAGAGGCTTGGGATTGAAAACGCAAAAGGGTAAAGATTAAGGACCATTGTAACAATTTCGCTTTTGCTTTTTAAAAGAATAATGTTATTTAGCACCATTGGTACTTGGCACTATATCAAGGTGACACTAATTGATAAGTTAAATTAGTGGATTATTTATTTATTCATTTAATGACACATTAGATGTCACCTAGACTGGTGTCAAGTATTACTAATACTACATAGCATTATTGGATTCCTTTCCTCGCTAGCGCTAATTTGCTAAATTTGGTTCATATTATTATTATATATACCACGCGTTTGTGTGTGTATATATAAGTCAGAATTAAATTAAATTAAAAGACTATATGAGTGACACAGCTTTTTGCATGGTATGAGTTGTAACTTCGAGGCAGTGGTCCTGTATCCGCTGTGGGTAACAAACAAATTGGTCTCGTGACCCCATTCTTTTCATGGGCTGTCACCATAATACCTAGCCAATATTTTTGTCTCTTCATTGCACACTTGCTCCTCCATCTTTCCTTTTGTCTAACCACTACCATGTAAGTTAACTGATCCCTCATCCTTGGCCTTGATTCATTGTCATTGCATGGTTAGAAATAATAGTTTGTTTGGGATGACTCTCGAAATTTCTTGTCTGTGTATAGTTTTCTTATGGTGCTTCTGCTGCTTGAAACAAGTTTCAGTAAAGAATTGGCCTAAGACAACTTTTCTCAAGAAGTATGTCTACAAGTAGCAAAACATAACTAAATGAGGATCAGGATTTGGAACTGTCATAAAATGGTGTAGGAAGTCATCAACTTAGGGTACGGTATTCAACTTAAGAGTTTTATGAACTTTGATCTTTTCTACACAAGTGGTACTGAACAATATCTATGTGACATTAAATGATAAAAAAAGTTAAAAATTGTAAGAAATTGCGGTTCCATCTTAAAAACTTGACCCGTCAGGTGAGGCAACTCAATATTCTTTATAAAAACATCTTTAACCCCATATATATAACCGATGCAGGATTCGTCCGCATTTTTCCCCAACAATCCCCCTTTGAACAAAGAACATCATCATCTTAGCCCACCTTCATTTGGTAGTCCCTTTTTTTTCTCTTTGATCTATCAAAGCCCAAATCATCCATGTCAGGCACAACTGCCTTTAGATCCAATTTTTTGGATATTTCCCATGACTATGCGCGGCTCAACTTTGGAGCTTACCTTCTTCATTCGGCTACATCTGAGACCTCTCTTATGTGTTCGTGGTTACGTCTAGGCTTTAGCTCTTAATACACTTGTAAGAAATTGAGATTCTATTTTAAAAGATTAATTCATCAGGTGGAGCACTTGATCAATTCTGTATAAACCCATCTTTAGCCCCATATGTTATTAACTAGTTGTGCAACTACCGCAAAGTATATTGGCCAATTTTTTTCCCATTTTTCGAAATTTGGAAAGGACGTCCGCACTGTAAATAAGTGTCAATAGGTGTAAGACTCAGACGGGGTCTCTCATGCGTGTGTTTGTTGTTTAGTATGTAACTTGTGTTTTGTCTCCAACTTTCCAATGGTTTTGTTTTTATCTGACGTTTAAGCATTTGATGATAGTATGATTAGCGAAAAGTAGCCACCTATTTGGTGTGGTAGTGGAGGGAGCTACTTGGTTAATCCATTGCCACTCGTTAACCATTTGGTCCAAGTGATGATCAAGCGTGCTTTTTTCTTGACAAATAATACTACAAAAACAATAATTTCCAATCCTCAATTCCACGTGTGTTCGACTGTTAACTTGTCTAGAAATTAGTTGAATCACTTTTTGCTATAATTTAATTACGTACCGCTCAAAACATTTTTCTAATGTCTTGCATGAATATATAAAAGTGATATAGATGATAGAGAAGATGATGTATCATTGGAAAGAGTATTTCTATTTGTTTATTATTATTATTATTATTATTTTTTTTTAACAAAACATGATACTAATTTCACTATCTTATATTTTATTATAGATTAATTTTCTTCAATCACATAAAATAAAAGGGTATCATTGTGAAATCATCTTTATTTGTAAAATATTTTGTAAAAAGTATTTTACAAATAGAATTTGCCCATAAAAGGTGCGGAAAGCATCATCTTTCTTGAATTAATTCAATATATTGAATTAATCTATTTGTATATACATTATTAACATAATCTCATATTTCTTGAAATGACAAATTTTGAGGGTGCATCTAAATTTAAGAATGTGGATATAAATTTTATAATCATATATGTATAAATAGACACGCTAATATTCCAATTCTAATCTTCTTTATATTAAAATTGCATACTTGGTCAATTTTTTCCCGCCCAAAATTGGTAAATTGTGTGGTACCTCTCTTATTTTTTACTTTTTTGTTTACTTGCTTTTTCATTTTTTTTCTAGTATCAGATTTTTAATTCTTATTATTTTTTATTTGTTTTGGGTGTAACCGTAAATGCAGAAAATGCGTTTTCAAGTTCGGTAAGATTTTTTTATTTTATATATATATATTTTTTCCTTTTATGGTGTATCAATTCTCGATTTCCATATCCTATCGTTTCCTTAATTTATTCCTCTTTCTCTTAAAGAGTCCTTAATTATACGTTTTGAAATAAAATCACACTGTTCCAATTAATGTGTTTTCCTAATCTATGTTTCATATTTTTAGATTATTACTGATGATTGATATTATTCCGATAATCAGAAAATTTTTGTGAGGGTTAATTTCACAAATCGTCCCTAATCTTTGGGTTAAGAACAGTTTCGTCATCAACCTTTTTAAGACACCCCACAGCCCCCAACCTTTCAAAAGTACACACAAATCGTCCTTATTTCTACTGTTTCGTCAAATTTTTATCAAAATGACGATTATACCTCCCATAAACATTTTAAACTTTCTTTTAAAATGTTTAAAAATAATAAAAAACTAAAAAAAAACCCACCTCATCCCCACCCCACGTCTTTCTTACCGCTGGTAGTACTGCTGGCCGCCAGCCGCCGGAATGGGCCAAAAAAGGAGGGGTGAATCTCCCCATTTTGTGCTACTAGAAATGCTGCCATTAGAAATGAGGGGTGAATCCCCCTCTTCATTTTGCTGCCGGAAATGGCAACAAAATGGATGGGGGATTCACCCCTTATTCGTGCTGTCATTCTGGTAGCACAAATGCTGCTGGAAATGACATCAATTTTGCTGTCATTTCCTGCAGAAATGGGGAGGTGAATCCGGCAACAAAATGGGGGGATTCACCCCCCATTTGTGCTACCATTATCGCAACGGCAGCAAAATAGAGGGGATTCACCCCCCTTTTTTGGTCGCCGGAATGGACCATTTCGGCGGCTGGCAGCCAGCAGTACTGCCGGCGGCAAGGGAGACGTGGGGTGGGGATGGGGTTGGGTAGGTTTTTTTTAGTTTTTTGTTATTTTTAAACATTTTAAAAAAAGTTTAAAATGTTTATGGGGGTATAATCGTCATTTTGATAAAAATTTGGTGAAACAATAGAAATAGAGACGATTTGTGTGTATTTTTGAAAGGATGGGGCTGTAGAGTGTCTTAAAAAAAGTTGGAGACGAAACCAGTTCTTAACCCAAATGTTAGGGACGATTTGCGAAATTAACCCTAAACAAAATAGCACTCATTCAATCAACTTATTTTCTTCCTAATCTATCTTTCATATTTTTAGATTGGTGTTATCTGGTGAAAATAATATGTGGGTGGGTACTATTTTATGAGTATGAAATTTTTTTTATTTGAACAGGTCTCATGTAGATATGAGTATTATGGTACATATCTGATATATAGTATTAGAGCATTAACTGATAATATTTAATGAATATAACTTATATGATTTAAAAAGAAAATTGTAATAAAATATTAAAGGGGTATAAAAGTGGGTTTGTTTATCAAAAAAAAAAAATATTCTTCAAATTATTTTTCTTTATTTCCGTGATGTAATTACACAAACTCAAGATAACAAGAATTTTATAAAATTCAAGGAATTCGTTGTGTTAAAAAAAAAATATGCATAATCATCAATAATGAAAATATTTACATTTTTATAACAAATAATTTACTCCTTTTATTTTCTTACTTAAAAGAATTTTATAAAAATCAAGGAAATTCATTGTGTTAAAAAACTATGCATAATCATCAATAATGAAAATATTTACATTCTTATAACAAATAATTTTACTCCTTTTAGTTTCTTATTTAAAAATAGATATGAATAAAGATGAAAAACACACAATAAACAAAAGGAGAAAAATTAAATTGCAAAATACTACCAAATATCGTGTATCATTTAACTTGATTTTTCTTAAGCATTGAGTAAAACTTATTTACTGAAGATTAAGGACGGGTTCATATTTTACCCTACTTTATAAACTAATATTGAAAAAAATAAATTTTAAATAAGTGTAAATAAATAAAATTATAAATACTAATATTGAAAAAAATAAATATTTATAAAAAATGTGTTTTGTTAATACTAAATGATAAACGCATGGTGGAAATTATAATTTCCAAAAACACAGTATGCAATTTGTAAATAGTAAATATGTTATAAATATAGTGTGTATTTCGTAAATTTCCTTTATAATTATTACGTCTCTAAATATTATATTGTTCTAAAATCATATTACTTTTTTAAAAATTATATTATTTATTTACTAGACTAAAATATCAATAGTGTATTATGTACATGTAGAGAATAAAACGGCATATTATCCGGTCAAAAAGGTATGTGGAGTGGTTACAATTTTATGGGTATGAAATTTTTCATGTGAACGAGTATCAAAGTAATATAAGTATCACAGTATATACATGATACGCATGATTATACTGTTAACTAATAAAATTGAATAATTTAAATGATTTAAAAAATAAATTATAATGAAACATTAAACGGGTACATAAGCGGGTATCTATTAATTAGTTTTTATTTAAATATTAATTTAACACATCAAATGATAAATAAAAATCATGTATTTATTGATTGTATTTTATAAATTTTATTACAAGGAACTACTCAATATTTTATTGTTTATTATTTATAGAATTAATCTTCTCGTGCAACGCACGTGTAATAAACTAGTATATACTAATCAATTAATTTGAACGACGGGGTCTACGCGACTATGCCCTCCATTTTTTCCTTTAAATTTGTTGGTTGGGTTACCTTGTATTAAATTAACATTTCCATCGGGGATTTCTTAACCAAACAAAAAAATAATTATATATATAGATGTCGGGATACTCTCATATGGTTAAAGGAGTAACTTTTATTAAAGTTTTGAAAATCGTAAGATATGGAAAAGTATCGAGTTCGAATATTGGGCTTGACGCGGCAATACGTGATAAAAGCACAATCAATGTATGATAAAATGTAAAATTGTAACAAAGCATGATAGAAAAAGCATTGATTATGTGAGATTTTTAGAATACATTATCGGCCCATTAAGGTTTGATAAGAGTGAAGTGAATGTCATGCTGATTTTATTTTAATAATAATATACCGCTTTAGATTCCAGTTCCATTGTCTCTTTAATTTGATTACTATCAATCATTCCTTCGTAGAAAATAAATAGTCAATAATAATAATAAGTAATTAATTTGAACCCTGACAATCAATTGTCAAATAACTAATCAAAACTCCACTCATATAAATCGATAACAAATTTAGTTAACATGGTGACAAGAAAGTAATTCCGTAAAATATATTTGGTAAATTATGCTTAATAAAATAATAAATACTATTACAAAGATTGGGTAAGTGTTTGGCAACTCAACTTATAATCTGCCACACGGCATCATTTCATGAAATTTCACTTTTTTCAAAAAGTCAAAAAGTAAAAGTCAAGCCGTAATTGTTTACTTTCTATAAAAAGCAACCAATAAAATAATGTCACATAGTATATTATAATCAACATTATAGCCAAACACTTTGTGGGTTTTTCACCCAACAATAAAAATCTCTAAAGGAAGCAGTAGTTCATAACTCAATTTATTGATTGTAAAGTTTTATATCGGTTTTCAAATTTTCTAGTTAAACAAACGCCCTAAATCCACATATATAATAACATAGGTACAAATTACGTCTTGTGTTAGTTATAGTGTTGGTTAGAAGAATAGGGTTCAAATAAATTAAAGGGTAGTCATTTTTAACCATAGCACATTCTAATTGAGTTCCATAACTTTAACTTTTACTAATTATTGTATTTATGTTCCTAACTTTTTTCCCATCATGTGTTTACCTTCAAACATTCAATAACTAGCTTATCTGGTGTTTGATGTAGCTTTCCGTGTAAAAATTTAATTAAGAACGTGACTAAAATATATTAAATTATTTCCGTCAAAAAAAATTAAATTAGTAAAATATAACTAATAGTTAAAAACAATTGTTTATTTTTTATTAATATAAATTGAAAGTATGATGATTGAAAAAAAAAAAAATTTGAACAGAAATTATTAAAGTAACAAATATTAATCTATGGAAAGTCTCAGAAAAGAATATGGCAAAAATGTTAAAAATATAAATGTATATAAATAAAATTCATGGACTATATATGAATAAAATTAAAACATGGTGTATTTATAAAAAAAATTCTGTTGTTAGTTTCCTAAATTAAATTTTATATACACATCTCATGTGATTCACATGTTTCATGCAAATCTCCACTACGTAGGACTTGTTTGGCATAGTTTATTTTTTTCATTTATATATTTACCTATCATTGATTTGACAACTATTCAATATCACTACACATTTTAAATTTTAATTAAATCTCTACCACTCATTTTCACTATTTATAAATTCTCTTTATAAATTGACTTTATAAATCTAACTAAACGGGCTCTTATTTTTTTTTAAATCTATTTTTATTTTGAGATATAATTAGTTTGCCATCACAGCTTCTAATAGCAAAATAGATTCTATTTTAAAATAAAATTTGATTAGTTTTTCAGAAAAATAAATAAATAAAATTTGATCACAACAATCAGATCTATTAAGCCAAAAGGAAAAAAAAAAGAAAAAGAAAATCGCATCTGTACATTAGTGATTTTACTATAAAAATCTTAAATGCACCGTTTCAAAAAATATATTTATACTTCAAGTATGATTTAAGGATCATTAAAATGGACATAATAATGACTCAAAGTTAGATTTAATAACGCGATATAAGAGGTCTCTTTATAACTAGAACAAATGCTTTTGGTCAAAAAATATCATTCTAATTTGCTAAAGCATGGGATCAAATTCTTATTTTTTATCTATATACATTTTTCCCGTGGGGTTAAAGAAAGCTAAAGTGCTTTTCGGGAAAGTCAAATTCAAATCCTACTTTTATTCCATTTAAAAATTAATTTCCTTAATTTAATCTGAAAACTTATATAGAATAGACGGCTGAGATGATGAGTGGGAATCCGAAAACCCTAGAAACATTATATGGCGGCAACACCAAATATTTTCCTCAAAATTCCACAACTGCCCAATTCTGAAAAATCCGATGGCGCGCCCTTTTTTCACTTGTCCGCAACTATTTGGCGGGTGGGCTTTTTTGATCAAAATATTTGTATTCAAGCCCCTTTTCGTCTTTTCACACTCCCCGCGCGCCTTAGGGTTTTCATAAACTCCCTTATAAACACCCCCTATAATATTTCACCCCCGCCCCCTTTTCTTTGTCGGTCCCCCCTTCTCTCTCTCTCAATCTTAGCTGAATTCCTCTTCACTCACTAAAACCTCATCCTCCTCCTCGTAATCTCTAAACCCTTTTGCTCTATTCAGTGTTCACCGGTACAGGTGTGTAGGTTTAGTTGATAGTTGCTGGGGGTTTCGGTTTTTAGCTGGAAAGTTTGATCAGTGTTGGTTTGAGAATATTTTCCAGTGTATTTTGGGGGGAAATTTTTCAGTTTTTGATCTGGGTTCAGCTTGGTTTTTGCTTATCTTTTGTTAGTTGGATCTCTGGTTTTCGTTTTGCGGGTCTTGATTGGGGTGTGATCTGGTTTAGCTTTGGTCCGATCGAGTTTCGTCCCGAATTGGTGAGGATCCTTTGGTACTTACTTGCAGATGGTGGATCTGAGTAATAAAGTAAGTGATCAAGTTCGCAAGCCTTGTTTTTCTATTGATCATCATGTATGATCAAGTTTGATTAGTACTTGATATGATTTAAGTTTGATCGATTTTGATTATTTGATTTGATTCAACAGCGATCAGATTTTGAAGAGATGAACAGCGGAACTCCGATAAGTGATAAGTCTTCATCTGACGGCTCACCCCAGGTTAAGACTTGTGTTGATTGTGGCACCTCCAAAACACCACTCTGGAGAGGCGGTCCCGCTGGTCCCAAGGTAGATATATATATACAGATTTCTTCTCGAAAATAAGCACGATTAATTGTCTAGATTGTTAATAACTGATCTGATTCACTGTGTGCAGTCACTGTGCAATGCTTGTGGGATCAGGAGCAGGAAGAAGAGGAGGGCTTTAATGGGAGTGAACAAAGAGGAAAAGAAATCCAAGAAATATGCGAGCAACAAGAGTAGTACCCACAGCAATGAAAGTAGTACCAGCAGCAGTGGAGAGAGTACCAGTAACAGGATCGGGGAATCGTTAAAGAGAAAATTATGGGTTTTTGGTAGAGATGTAGGAATGCAGAAGCCAAGATCGAACACTCCTCAAAGGAGAAAGTTGGGAGAGGAAGAACAAGCGGCGTTTCTTTTGATGGCTTTATCATGTGGTTCTGTTTACGCTTAAGGTTGTACCGGATGCAGTGAGAGTAGTACCTTTTATTCAACCAGTTGTACCTTGAGCTCATGAATGAAACCAATTGAGTTGAAATGGGGTTGTTTTCAAATGTACCTTCGAATGGTAGATAAAATGAATCCAATTTAATTTCGTTTTCTTGAAATTTAATGTGTTTTTGGAATGTTTGTTTGTTACAAATTAACAAATACTGATCATTGTGTTGTGTTTAATTAAAATATGTGATAGTAATATGTAATACTTATCATGGGAATGAAAGATTATGTAATTTAACAACTTAAATTTAATGATTACTAACATATTTTCTCGCTAATTTTTTTTATTATTTAGAGGTTGTTTTGAATTTTTTATTTTTTAATTTATAAATTCACTTATTATTATGATTTAATTGTTAATTTGATAATTACTTAATAATTATTATACATTTTAAATTTCAAAGCTTATTTATTATAATTTATTTTTGTAATTTATAAATTTATTGATTGTTAATTTAATAACTATTCAACAATCACTATATATTTTAAATTTCAATTAAATCTTTACTATTCATTTTCACAAATTATAAATTCTCTTTATAAATCTAATTAAACGGTTTTTTAATTAAATTTTTACTACTCATTTTCACTTATATTAAATTTTGTTTATAAATTGATTTTATAAATCTAATCAAACGGATTTTTATTTCTAATTTTCCATGGCCATTTGTCTTGGAAAATTTTGAAGTTACCTTTCCTCTTGAAAGAATTATCTCATTTTTATTTTTATTACCGTAGATTGATCTTTATCCTCAAAAGAAAAGAAAAAAAAAAAAGAAGCAAAATTAGACAATATTTCCAGCTAATAATGATTTAACACTTAACAGGGACAAAAATTAATAATATTTAAGAGCTTTATCAATGTTTTTAAGGAATTTTTGACGGTTACTTAATGAATTTCTAATTTTTCATAATATGATACTCCCTCCGTCTCAAAAAAATATTCCTCTACTTTTTTATATGTCTTAAGTTATATTCCCATTTTCTAAGTTAATTTTTAGTTTTTTATTATACTATTATTTATTGTGTGTAATAATCAATATTAAAGAACAATTAAAGTGAAATACTCCCTCCGTCCCATAAAAATAAGAGGGTAGTTAATTTCGCACGAATTAAGAAATGCTTGTAAATATGGTTGAGATAATTAATTTTACATGTGTTTTCAATTTATACCTTTCTATAGCATTAATGTTGAATTGCATTGGTAGTTAGTGTGGATGATTAATTAGGGAGAAAATATGAAAATAAAAAATTAAATGCATACTTCATTTAGTAACTGGTTTATCTTTATGGGACAAATGAAAATAGAATATTAGTTTTTGAAACGATGTTAAAAAAAAAATGAAATTGACATATTTTTTGGGACATTCGAGATTCTGGTCTTTTTATAATATAAATATTTTTGTTTAAGCTTACAATTATTTTTCCCTACTCTCACGTTGCACAAAAAGTCTAATTTTTTGTTACCTTTCTATCATCATACAGATTTCTTATGTTGTCCTCTATAACACTATGCATTTTTATCCCTCTCTCTCTTTTGCCTCCTATGTCTTCTTCGCTTTTCTCAAGCTAGATAATCCACAGGTTTTCTTATATTACATACGGGGTGAAGGGAAGTGAATGTACTTCTACTTAAGGTTAAAAATAAGTGATGTAAAAGAAAATTCCAATTAGACAATTGAAACGAAAATACCTGTAAACTCTAACCAATTCTTTAGACTAAGTTGATATATATGAAAAATAACGCTATATGTGACACTATTTGCTACGGCACTAGTTTAGGCTCCAAGGTCTTACGGAGACATCTTCAGAGCATTTTCAACGCGGGTATTATGCACATGTGACAACATAATATATAACATTTGATAAAATATCTCTAATACAACAATGTGTATTGTGCATATAAAAAATATTTTCTAATTTTCATGAAAAATATTTTACCTAGGGGAGGTGAGTAAATATATGCTCACCATGGTTGTATCATAGGATTTAAATTCCATTTTTATTTGTCAATCAAACGAACAACACATGGAAAATTTTCATGAACTTTATTATTTGTGGAAAACACGTTAATTTAACTCATGGAATTACTTTTGAAGTGATTAGTCATTTAATATTACCTCATTTCTAAAAAGATAGTCTACTTGCTATGTTGCGCGTGTATTTAATGTTTTATTTTCATATATACCTCTCATTAGTTATTGTTATTCAACTACCTATGAATTAAAACTATTTCAAACAATTAATAGGACATAATAGTATTTGTGAAAAAATAAGGTAAAATTTAATATTTCAACTATATTAACTATCGTTTCTTAATCTATGTAAAAATATTTACTGAACTATCATTGTGGGATGGAGGGAGGAATATTTATTATATGCTTGAGTATTGTATAATTATAACATTATTACACATATTTACCTACTACCAATCCATTTCTACTTTGAAATCAAAATAGATTTTTGTAAACAAGCGAGTCCCACGATGGACATAGAAGTGACTAGTTTGACCAAATTGTATTAAAATTCGGGTGGATTTGCTAATGGGGCTGTCAAGATATGAAAATGTTATGACTACATGATACAACGTGAATAGGTTAAGGACCAACCCAATAAATTTTCTTACTAAAATTTTCAAACTTGCAATTCCCTCCTTTCTTATTCAAACTTTGGAGCATTAAATTTGTTAAACCACATTTAATAACATACACTAGAGGAATATTTTAGTACAAATAAACTTTCAAACATTCAAGTAGAACATGGATGATTTCCAGGAAGCCACCCTCATATGTGATAGTGCCATCTCATCTCATTATCTAGTTATTACAATAAGTTGATATGATATTGTCACATTTCATTTTTAGCTTCTTTTATTTTATATGATAGTGGTGTCACATCTATCATGTCATATATTTTTATATCACATTAAAAAAAATATTCAATATTGATCAAGAGGAATAGATAATTTCACATTACACTTTGAAATCACATGCTCCTATAAAACAATAAACTTTAAGAATGATAATCAATTTAACTTTGTCAAAATTCGCCCCAACAATATCTGTTATCCGACTTATCTATGTCTTGATATATTATTTTAAAGTAGGATCAAGTATTCAAAAAGAAATAATTTTAATTGTTAGGCAAGTTGAAGGAAGCAAAATTGTAAAAAATAAGTAAACAAGATTATAGTGTTTTTATTTGTGAGTGAGTGAGTGACCGCGTCTACTATACTTTAGTATTTTGTGTTCATGTGGCAACTGACAAGATTTTTTTTCCACTACACTTTTCATTGGAAATGTTCTAACTATTTAGATTTTAGGGTTCATTCTTTGTAACTTACTTTTTGGTTCTATAACGAAAATTGTCTTATATCAGCTCCTGATCTCTTAATTGTATCAGTCAGGTCCAATAAAAGATCAACATACGCCCATCCTTTCCGCCAACTATCAACTCTTTGTGCTCGTTGAGAGGACAGGAGATTGATGAAAATAGCTAGCAAAAGGTACGCAATTGTTGGGACATAGTTAACTAAACGGTTTGTTTAGTTAACTTTAACATTGTCTACTAATCTATTTTATAAATTTTATCGTCAAACATAGCGAATGCCTTTGCAGTTTTCTATTGTTGGCTTTGAAAATACTCTGTTTATATATAAGAGCCGACAACAAAATACCCCAAATCGCTCAATTGGGCCGAAAGTCGGGCTACAAACTCTGTGGATCGAATTGTGGATCAGGCCAATTTAACTGGAGTTAGATACATCGGGCTGAGTACCTGAGCCCGAGTTATTTCTGGGCCACGATTCAATCTATACGGTCATCATTTTGGGCTCAATATTAATTTCAGTTTGCTTGTTTAGCTTTTGTTTCACGGAGTTTTACCAGAAGTAAAAAGGTAGTAACAAGTCAAATTTTACTACCAAATACACATTCTTCATAAAATCATAATAATGATAATAATAAAAAAATTCCACACTTTCTAATTTCTAATAATTATTTCTGCATAGCCTGTTTGATTTTGAAGAAAAGCGATTTTTTTAGGAAAATACGTAGTTAAAACGTAAGGAAAAGTTCTTTATCAAAACAAAAAATTAAGAAAAATTAATATACATAATAAAATTGTGGGGTGTGACAAAATTTAGAGTATAACTGTATGAGCACACTAGACGTGTTTCTAAACATGAATTTTAACACTACATGATTATCTACCATCAAATGTTGTAATGTGTCGGACTAATGAAATAGTAGAAATATTGAAAACTAGTGACTAGAGCACTCGTATCACTTTAGTTGCACGCTCAAAAAAAATTAATGTGTCAATGCAGATTACGGACGAGATACTGTTTCCATTTTTCTTTTTCTTCTTTTTTTTTTTGTGTGTAAAAATGTTATTATTATTGCTATTATTATTATTACTAGAATTCTCACCCGTGTGTTGTACGGGATCTTAAAGTAATAATAACAATAGTAATTTTAGAGAGACATTTATCTGACATAAAAATGTGATATGTTTAGCTGTTAACTATGTATTTGATGACCGTGGGCCTTCAAATTCACCACTTGCATATAAACAACTAATTCACGTTTGCCAACTAATAAATATTAGTTATTTATATCGAATAAACATGTCTATTTAGAATTACTCTAATAACAAATGTCAATAAATTTTTTTATAAAAATTTAATAAATTATTAATACAGTCAGTTAAGTCATATGTTAGCATTATAATATATAAGTTTTTATAACTATTCTATCATATTTAGATTTATTTATTTATCGGTAACACTTTTTGCACCAGTTAATTTCTTTTTTTTTTCATACAGCGCGTATAGAGTGCGGGAAGGGAACTAATATCAGTTATTCATGTCAAATAAATATCTCTCTCTATAATTACTCTAATAATAAATGTCAATGTATTTTTATACAAAAATTTAATATAATTTATTAATACAATCAGTTGAGTCATATATTAATATTACGAAACATAAGTTTTTATAACCATTCTATTATATTTGAATTTATTTGTGAGTAATATTTTTTGAACCAGTTAATTCTTCTTCTTTTTTTATACAGTTGGTATAGGTGAAGGGCGGGTGTGTTTCAATCTAAGACCTCCTGTCTAGAATATGAGAAACATAACTGCAGTAGCATTTATTTGAATTACAGCACCAGTTAATTGTACATATATAAATAAAAATTAATTGATGTAATTCAATAAAAATTAATTGTTAAATAACTATTACGTATCAATGTTCAGTCCATCTCTCAAATAAATAATCTAACTATAAATACGGTAAGATTTAAATTATCAAAAAGTTCTAATTTAATTATAATCGACAAATTAGAGTATTATAATTTTTAAAAAATCAATTAATTATTGCACTACAATAACCATATAAAAATTTCTTCAAAAATTATTAAAAGTTGAAATTTATAATTACTGTTGCAGATTTTTAGAAATTTATTAGTTTAGAGATGTGCTATACTTGAGTTTTCGAATTATAAAAATTACTATGTGTTTTTTTAAATAGAACTCTTAATTAATTTCGTATTCGATTTCATAAGTGACAGATCCCCTAATTCAAAATATTTGATTAAAAAAACCACTGTGAATTGAGGATCGGATATGAGTTAATAAAAGAAAAATAGAATATTATTTAAAAAATTAGTATAACATTCACAAAGAAAAAAAGATAAAAATAAAAATACAAAAAAATTAAATGATATCACCAAAAATCTTTTAAAGCTATAAATTTTATAGAATCAGAAACTCTAGAGAGTTAGGAAAAGAGTAGGAAAAATTTAAAAAAAAGAGTCAGAAAAGTCACCATACTCTAATTATATATTATTATTATTGTTAATTTTATTATTAGTGTCAATTGGGGTTGGGCATATCGTGGGGCCAACATTTGCGCAAACCACGGACCTCGACAAAGCGTGTAGAACAAACACAATGATGCCACGGTTTATGAGCTCCCACTTACCCACTAGTTTTAATTAGAATAATTTTCTTTGACTCGAGGAGAAATGTATAAATTTATTTTATTATTTACTTTGATTTTCAAAGAATTTGACAACACATAGATTATATTGTTATATTATAATCTGTTACGTAACATTATTTTATTAGTTAGTTTTTATAAAAAGTCAAATATTACAATTTAATTTTTATTTTTTAACTTTTAAAAAAAATAAAATCAATAAAATAATATCTTGTAACATATTATAATTCATATTATAATTATATGAGTTGCCAAACACATTGTTCATATTTTTTCTCTCCTTTATTGGTGTGTAACGGTAGTAAAATAATTCTGAATTCCTTCTATCAATATTTTGTTTTATCTTTTTTGTTTTCTTGTCTAAAATAGCGTGATTCTCTCAATTTGTGTCTAGCACTTTCATCAATCAAAAACCCTGGCATGTAGTACTAGATTTCCTAATTTTGTTCACCCGCTCATTGTACGCGAAATTATACCGTCTATTTTTAACGTGGTAGTGACATAACCAGATGTGACACACACATAATCATCATGTGTGTCAGTTATGTGTGTGACACGTAAGAAGTAGGCAGTGTAACTCCGCCCACAATGAGTAAGTGAACATTACTCCTAGATTTCCAGTTACAAAAAACTATCAAGTATGGCTGCGTTCTAAAAAAACTTGCAATTCAAAGTTTGGAGTCTCTTTACCACACGTTAAGCTTTATCACTTATGGGTCATGCCACATTCATCACGCTTTATCACGCATTTGTGTATTTAAACGCGCATAATTTTAAAGTTTAGTCTTGACACTTTTTTTCACGCCTTACACTTTTTATAATATTATAATAACAATGATGTTTCTTCATCATTGTACTAAATTTGACTAGCCATATAAGTAATAAAGTGAGCTTTAGTGATGATTAAATGACACATTTGCAAGTTAATTTTAAAAATTGCTATATTGTTATCACATTCGATGTGCTAAATTAAGCAATTAAATTTACTTAAATGAAAGTGAGTCTCATCCCTTTCAAAAGTTATTAATCATCTATAGATAAAAACGTCATCGCTTGTTTAATAAAGTTGTTTGTTTAACTTGGAGGGCATAACAAGTTAGTAAAAAAATTTCCCCTAGCAATACAACTGACACATTCAGTGTAGCATTAATTTAAACGTTTAACTAATAGACATTCCTAACACACTCACTTAACACATCCAGTGATATTGACTGTCGCGCAGAGACTAAGGAGAATGCGTTGCAAAGGCTGACCTCATCTTTTGCGCAGTCATGGAGATATTGACGCAGAGACACTTGATGACAATAATGGGATAGTAGAATCTCAAAGTAAGAAAACTAAGCATGACACAACAGAGATAGGATCTCCTACTGATCAACTAGCGAACCCTGCTATGCAGGGTCGTCAAGAGCCATGACGTGTATCTATTGGAATGTGTAGGGTGCGGGGAGCCCTGTCACGTTATATGCATTACGGGATCTAATCCGTTTGTATTCCCCGACTCTCATATTTCTCTCATAAACGAGGCCTTTTGGAGCAGAAGCAAATAATTTAAAATATAGATTCAGTTTTGAGAACAGTTTTGTAGTTGATAGTAGACGCAGAAGTGGAGGGCTTATCTTGTTATGGTCTAGTGATTGTAATATAGGACATATTGATGTTGTTGTAGATTATAATAATAAAATTTGGCGTTTTCATGTTTTCTATGGGCATTCTAAAGCTGAATATTGTCATTTTTCATGAGATTTGTTGAGAAAACTTAAAACAACGAACACTCTACCTTGGATATGTGTTGGTGACTTTAACGAAATAATTTCAAACAACGAAAAAGATGGTGGAGGGATACGCAACGAGAGTCAAATGGAGCATTTTAGAGAAGCTCTGTCAGATTGTCTATTGGAGCATATGGGTTTTTTGGGGGCCACATTACACATGGATGAATAAAAGGTGGGGTCTACAGTTTATACAGGAGCAGCTTGACAGGTTTCTGTGGGATGACAATGCTCAGAATTTATTTCCCTCTCCAGTAGCGCAACATTTGGACTTCACCGGTTCCGATCATCGACCTACTTTTCTAAATTTAGAGCAGACTCGGTTACACAAACCAACTCCTAGAAAGGTAATGAATTTTTTATTTGAGCCTTGGTAGATTAAAGAAGTTGGCTACAAAAATATGGTGCACGAATCCTGGCAAAAAAGAAAAGAAGAGTATGGACATCTGGACTCTACTGAAAGACTAACGAAAATTTTCCATTACTGTTGCATGGATCTTTTTCATTGGAGCAAGAGTAATTTTGGTAACTGGAAGCAACAGCTAAAGGTTCTCCAAGAAGAACTTTCTTCTGCACTTAATGGAGATAGAGTGGCAGATAACATGGATAAGGTATGTGATATAGAAAGAAAAATCCACCATCTGTTGGAGAGAGAAGAGATGTATTGGAAACAGAGGTCCCGCATTCAATGGCTGAACGAAGGTGACAATAATACAAAATTCTTCCATACAAAAGCATCTTCGAGAAAGATGAAGAATTCAATCCATTGCATTGTGGGAAATAATGGAGAAGAATGGATTTCAGAGGAAGATATCTCTAAATGTTTCCAGCAGTATTTTGAAGAAATACTTTCTAGCTCAAACCTATCAGAAGAACAGCTAGATGATGTCACTCAAGGCATTCGAAACTCCCTTTCAAAAGCTGATAGAGATTATCTTGATACGCCTTTCACCACTGAGGAAGTTAAAAATGCAGTCATGTCACTAGGACCGCATAAAGCTCCAGGACCAGATAGGCTCCATGCCATCTTTTACCAGTTCTATTGGGAGCTGATCGGAGAAGATATCTCTCCGATTTGCTTACAATGCTTAAATCAAGGAGTGTCAGCTGTAAGTTTTAATTCTACAAATATCGTTTTAATTCCAAAAAAGCAAAAGTCTGGAAAGGTTACTGATTTCTGCCCTATAAGTCTCTGTAATGTGATTTACAAGATCATTTCCAAAACAATAGCCAATCGACTCAAGATGGTGCTCCCTAGCCTTATCTCGCAGAATCAAAGTGCTTTTATTATAGGGCGACATATCACTGATAATACTCTGATTGCTTATGAATGTTTATATTCCCTGAGAAAGTGGAATAATGGTGCAAAGGGATTCATGGCTCTAAAACTGGATATGAGCAAAGCTTATGACCGTGTGGAGTGGTGTTTGATCGTTCACATTATGAATAAGATGGGCTTCTCTGCTCACTGGCAACAGCTCATTTTTAATTGCATCTCCTCAACCAAGTTTTCCTTGGTGATTAATGGGCAAACAAAGAGCAATTTATATTAGTTGCTGAGGCTTTTTCCGGTCTATTAAATCAAGCAGATTTCAGGAGGGACATTCTAGGAATACAATGTACTCTATCTTGCCCAAGGATCAACCATCTCTTCTTCGCGGATGATTGTCTCATCTTCTTGAGAGCCAAAGGTTCAGATGTATCACATTTCCGTAGCCTCTTGAAGACTTATGAAGCTGGGTCGGGCCAATGTGTTAATTTGGATAAATCATCTATCATATTCAGCCCTAATGTTGACCCGGTGGAAATGGTGGAGCTCTTATTTGGGTTTTCCCTCTTACTTTTGGAAAACAGAAACGGAGAGACTTTGCCATCATTCTAGATTGTATTTGGAAACCTATCACAATGTGGAAAAGAAGTCTTCTCTCTCTGGGAGGAACGGAGGTGCTCATTAAAGCGGTACTGCAAGCTATTCCAACTTACTTAATGAGCATCTTCAAAATTCCAGAAGGGATTCTTTCCTCGATTCAGTCAGCTATTGCCGGACTTTTGGTGGGGTGGTGATATGCACAAGTGAAAACTTCGTTGGATAAAATGGCAGAAGGTCTGTTCGCCCAAAGAAACAGATGGGCTTGGATTTAGAGAATTTTTAGCTTTCAACAAAGCTCTCATAGCAAAGCAAGCATGGAAGCCATTGCAAGAGCCTGAATCTCTTGTAACCAAAGTCTTGAAAGGTAAATACTTCCCACGAGCAAATTTTTTGGAGGCTCAATACAAGAATGGCGATTCTTATGCTTGGAAAAGTATTCTTTGGGGAAAAGATTTACTGGAGCTTGGGTTACGATGGTGCATGGGTGACGGGTTATCTATTTGTATCTTTGAAGATCGATGGATCCCTAAAGGCCTCATCTTTCAACCCATTACGAAATCCTCTTCACAAGTTGTCCGAGTTGCAGAGTTACTAACAGCTTCAGGAGAGTGGGATCGAAGAAAAATTAATGAGATATTTTTGCCTCCTGACAGAGACACTATCCTTGCTATTGCACCTGGCTTCGATCATCTTCCTGATAAGTTGATTTGGCACTATGATCGCAGTGGTCAATATATAGTAAAAAATGGGTATAAACATTTCATAAAGGAGTCTACGGATGAAGCTTCAACTAGCAGCAAGCATAATATGGCATGGTGGAAGAGAATATGGAAACTAAAGAGTTGTCAAAAGTTTGTATTTTTGGTGGCGAGCATACCATAACAGCCTGCCCACCGGAACAAATTTGATAAAAAGGGGAATTCTAACTAATTCTCTATGCCCTCACTGTTTTAAAGTTGAAGATACACAAAATGCCTTTTTTAAATGCCTCTATGCTAAAGAAGTGTGAAAAGGTGTAGGACTCTGGGATTTTATAAAACAACATCGGGGTTGGACAGAGATTAAAGATGTCATATATGCCATTTCCTCATATAGCGATGATCATCAATTGTGCCAAGTTCTTTGCACTACTTATTGTATTTGGTTTGCCCGAAATAAGCAACTATATGATGGTATAGATCAGCATCTAACTAAAATTGTGGCTTCTAGCTTAAGCTTGGCAGCTACCTTCTCCCAAGGCCCGGAGTACTCAAACTTTTCCAAGGAATATCGATGAAGCAAAATGGATTGCACCACCTAGAGGATGCTTTAAACTTAATATTGACGCCGCAGTAAGGAAAGATTTGGCCAGATTTTCAGTTGGTGTTATTATTCGCAATGATTCTAGTTTGTTATGGGAGCGTTCTCTGAGCGCTTCAATGGTGCCCCTTCTATTGAAAATGCAGAAGCCATGGCATTATTTTTGGGACTGAAATTTGCAAGCAACCATGGGCTAAACGTCAACTATGTTGAATCAGATTGCTTACTTCTGGTACAAGACTTAAATAGGAAATCTAACTTTCTGCATCATGTTTCTCTGCTTAGTGAAATCAAGTGCTTGGTTGTGGCACATGTTGTCACGCCCCCGCTAACTTTACAATATTTCCGAATATTTTAGGGAAATTTACAAATTTGTAGCGGAAGCTTTTATTCAAATAACGGGGACGGGACGTGCAGAATAATCCAATTTTATCTTGTCTTACAGGGTTTAATAAACAAAGCTAATTATATAAGTTAACAAATCGTTAAACTTTTAAAGAAAACATTAAATCTAGGCTTTTCAAGAAATATAACAAAACACAAGAAATTGTATTGATAAATATATTTCATTGATTACTTAAATGCGCCAAGTCATTATAAAACTTTTACAGGAAAAGTAGAGTTCAAATCAATATCAAGATTATAACTCACTAATTTCTTATATGTATAATATGTAAAAACATACATACTATAGAGGTGAGCACGAAACTATTAAGTTTAAAGTAACTTCAAAGGCATATTTATACTACATTCACAACTCTACTCCATTTCACGAGCACGATCCAACTCCTGGCTTGCCTTGCTTTTCAGATGTTATAGCTTCAATCATCTACAAAATTGTAGTAAGGAAGGGGATGAGTACAAAGTACTCAGTGAGTAACAAAAACTCTTTGATTTACCTTTTTATATGAAAGATTTATTTTCCAGAAAATCATCTAATGCACAAAACTTTTCAATGCACAGATGGGCCCTATGACTAGTTAAACTACTACCCGTGGTGCGCGCCAGAATCATATCAATTCAATCATAAGTGGATCCACATTTGAATCCCGGTTGACCCCTACCGGAATTCCAGACAGATTAATACAGATACAGAGCAGATACCACACTAACCGTCGCTCATCTCGGTATCATTAGATAGCTCCTAGTGTGGTAACAGAGCATAGCAGAACAGATACAGAACGGGTAGAGCAACTAGTGATTCAAAATGAAATAAATCAATCTTTTCCTTTTTAATGCATCAGAATCCAGAATCCATATATATTGCTTTAATCAAATACATGCTTAGCATTTTAAAACATCCTCAATGTTAAAAAGGAAATCAAAGTGATAGTTACTCACCTCAAATCTTCTTCAAATGATCTCAAGTAGAAAAACGTCATTAAAACCTTGATTAAAGCTATTTTTCAAGTTATAATCCTTCCATATATGGTAAGAGACCATTTTCAAAGGGTAAATAAGTGTTTTGATGATTTTTTATTGGTTTTCTCCTTCCTCCCAAGGCTTTGGACGAATTTTGAGACTTGGGAGAGAAGGGGAATGGTTTGAGTGTTGGGGGGAAAGATTAGGGCTTGGGTTATATATATATATATATTAGTCGGAATTGAGTTAGTTTTAATAAAATTTGAGTTCCGCCAATAACCTTGTGACAAGTGGCGCAATATGGTACGCACAC
>CAVNYN010283006.1:0-13056 GCA_963692815.1 Nyctanthes arbor-tristis | reverse complement strand
CTAGCGACCTAACACTTGACTATCACTAAAACAAGTTTTTAACCTGCGCTCAAGTCGAGTAACTCGCGCTCAACGACTAAAACAAGCATTTAGTCCACGCTCAAGCAAAATGGTCTGCGATCTAAATTTAAACAAGCTTCTAATTATCGATGTAACACCTGACCATGACTGAAACAAGCTTTTAGTCTACGCTCAAGTCAAACAATTCGCGCTCAAGGACTAAAACAAGTTTTTATTCCGTTCTCAAGCATACATATCTACAATCTAAGTTAGAACAAGCTCCTAACTAATGACTAACCACTTGACCATGACTAAAACAAGCTTTTAGTCTGTGCTCAAGTCGAGGAATTAGCGCTCAACAGCTAAAACAAGCTTTTAGTCCGCTCTCAAGTATATAGGTCTGTGATCTAAGTTAGAACGAGCTTCTAACCAGAGACCTAACACGTGACCATGACTAAAACAAGCTTTTAGTCTGCGCTCAAGTCAAGGAATACGCGCTCAATGACTAGAACAAGCTTTTAGTCCGCTCTCAAGTACATTGGTCCGCGATCTAAGTTAGCACAAGCTTCTAACTAGCGACCTAACATTTGACCATAACTAAAACAAGCTTTTAGTCTGAGCTCAAGTCGAGGAACTCGCGCTCAACGACTAAAACGAGCCTTTAGTCCACGCTCAAGTATACAGGTCTGCGATCTATGCTGTAACAAACTTCTAACTACTGACCTAACCCTTGACCATAACTAAAACAAGCTTTTAGTGCGCGCTCAAGTATATAGGTCTGCGACCTAAGTTAGCATAAGCTTCTACCTAGTGACCTAACACTTGACCATGACTAAAACAAGCTTTTAGTATGCGGTCAAGGCGAGGAATTCATGCTCAACGACTAAAACTAGCTTTTAGTCCGCGCTCAAGTATACAGGCCTGTGATCTATGTTAGAACAAGCTTCTAACAAGCAAGCTAACACTTGACTGTGACTAAAACAAGCATTTAGTCTGCGCTCAAGTTGAGGAATTCGCGCTCCTCGACTAAAACAAGCTTTTAGTCCGCTCTCAAGTATATAGGTCCGCGATCTAAGTTCGAACAACCTTCTAACTAGCGACGTAACACTTGACCATAACAAAACAAGCTTTTAGCCTACGCTCAAGTCGAGGAACTCGCGCTCAACGAGTAAAACAAGCCTTTAGTCCACGCTCAAGTATATAGGTCTGCGATCTAAGTTAAAACAAGCCTCTTACTACTGACCAACACTTGACTATGACTGAAACAAGCTTTTAGTCTGCGGTCAAGTCGAGGAATTCACGCTCAACGACTAAAACAAGCTTTTAGTCCGTTCTCAAGTATATAGGTCCGCGATCTAAGTTAGAGTAAGCTTCTAACTAGCGACCTAATACTTGACCATAACTAAAACAAGCTTTTAGTCTGCACTCAAGTCGCGGTATTCGTACTCAACTACTAAAACAAGCTTTTAGTCCGTTCTCAAGTATACATCTCTACAATCTAAGTTAGAACAAGCTTCTAACTGCCGACCTAACACTTGACCATGACAAAAACAAGCTTTTAGTCTGTACTCAAGTTGTGGAATTCATGCTTAACGACTAAAACAAACTTTTAGTCCACTCTCAGGTATATAGGTCCCCGATCTATGCAAGAACAAGCTTCTAACTAGCGACCTAATACTTGACCATAACTAGAACAAGCTTTTAGTCTACGCTTAAGTCGAGGAATTCACGCTCAACAACTAAAACAAGCTTTTAGTCCGCTCTCAAGTATATAAGTCCGCGATCTAAGTTAGAACAAGCTTCTAACTCGTGACCTAATACTTGACCATAACTAAAACAAGCTTTAGATCGGAAGAGCGTAAGTTGAGGAATTCGCGCTCAATGACTAAAACAAGCTTTTAGTCCGCTCTCAAGTATATTGGTCCGCGATCTAAGTTAGAACAAGCTTCTTACTAGCGACTTAATACTTGACCATAACTAAAACAAGCTTTTAGTCTGCACTCAATTCGAGATATTCGTGCTCAACGACTAAAACAAGCTTTTAGTCCGCTCTCAAGTATACATGTCTGCAATCTAAGTTAGAACAAGATTCTAACTACCGACCTAACACTTGGCCATAACTAAAACAAGCTTTTAGTCTGTGCTTAAGTTGAGGTATTCGTACTCAATGACCAAAACAAGCTTTTAGTCCGTCCTCAATTATACATGTCTACAATCTAAGTTAGAACAAGCTTCTAACTACCGACCTAACACTTGACCATGACCAAAACAAGCTTTTAGTCTGCGCTCAAGTCGAGGAATTCGCGCTCAACGACTAAAAGAAACTTTTAGTCCGCTCTCAAGTATACATGTTTGCGATCTAAGTTAGAACAAACTTCTAACTAGCGACCTAACACTTGACCATAACTAAAACAAGCTTTCAGTCTACACTCAAGTCGAGGTATTAGTGCTCAACGACTAAAATAAGCTTTTAGTACACTCTTAAGTATACATGTCTCCGATCTAAGTTAGAAAGAGCTTCTAACTAGCGACCTAAAACAAGCTATTGGTCTGCACACAAGTCGAGGAATTTGTGCTCGACGACTAAAACAGGCTTTTAGTCCCCTCTCATGCATATAGGTCCGCGATCTAAGTTTGAATAAGCTTCTAACTAGCGACGTAACACTTGACCATCACTAAAACAAGTTTTTAGCCTCTCTCAAGTCGAGAAACTCGCGCTCAACGACAAAAACAAGCTTAGAGTCCACGCTCAGGCATAAAGGTCTGCGATCTAAATTTAAACAAGCTTCTAATTACCGACGTAACACTTGACCATCCATGACTGAAGTAAGCTTTTAGTCTACGCTAAAGTCAAGAGATTAGCGCTCAAGGGCTAAAACAAGTTTTTAGTCCGCTCTCAAGCATACATATCTGCAATCTAAGTTAGAACAAGCTCCTAACTAATAACTTAACACTTGACCATGACTAAAACAAGCTTTTATTCTGTGCTCAAGCCGAGGAATTCGTGCTTAACGACTAAAACAAGCTTTTAGTCCGCACTCAAGCGTATAGGTCTGCGATTTAAGTTAGAACGAGCTTCTAACCAGAGACCTAACACATGTCCATGACTAAAACAAGCTTTTAGTCTGCGCTTAAGTCAGGAATTCGCGCTCAACGACTAGAACAAGCTTTTAATAAGCTCTCAAGTATATTGGTCCGTGATCTAAGTTAGCACAACCTTCTAACTAGCGACCTAACACTTGACCATAACTAAAACAAGCTTTTAGTCTGAGCTCAAGAAGAGGAACTCACGCTCAACGACTAAAACAAGCCTTCAGTCCACGCTCAAGTACACAGGTCTGCGATCTATGCCATAACAAACTTCTAACTACTGACCTAACCTTGACCATAACTAAAACAAGCTTTTAGTCCACGCTCAGGTATATAGGTCTGCGACCTAAGTTAGCATAAGCTTCCGCCTAGCAACCTAACACTTGAGCATGACTAAAACAACCTTTTAGTCTGCGGTCAAGTTGAGGAATTCATGCTCAACGACCAAAACTAGCTTTTAGTCCGCGCTCAAGTATACAGGCCTGCGATCTATGATAGAACAAGCTTCTAACTAGCAAGTTAACACTTGACTGTGACTAAAACAAGCATTTAGTCTGCGCTCAAGTCGAGGAATTCGCGCTCCTCGACTAAAACAAGCTTTTAGATCGCTCTAAGTATATAGGTCCACGATCTAAGTTCGAACAACCTTCTAACTAGCAAGTTAACACTTGACTGTGACTAAAACAAGCATTTAGTCTGCGCTCAAGTCGAGGAATTCGCGCTCCTCGACTAAAACAAGCTTTTAGATCGCTCTAAGTATATAGGTCCACGATCTAAGTTCGAACAACCTTCTAACTAGCAAGTTAACACTTGACTGTGACTAAAACAAGCATTTAGTCTGCGCTCAAGTCGAGGAATTCGCGCTCCTCGACTAAAACAAGCTTTTAGATCGCTCTAAGTATATAGGTCCACGATCTAAGTTCGAACAACCTTCTAACTAGCAAGTTAACACTTGACTGTGACTAAAACAAGCATTTAGTCTGCGCTCAAGTCGAGGAATTCGCGCTCCTCGACTAAAACAAGCTTTTAGATCGCTCTAAGTATATAGGTCCACGATCTAAGTTCGAACAACCTTCTAACTAGCAAGTTAACACTTGACTGTGACTAAAACAAGCATTTAGTCTGCGCTCAAGTCGAGGAATTCGCGCTCCTCGACTAAAACAAGCTTTTAGATCGCTCTAAGTATATAGGTCCACGATCTAAGTTCGAACAACCTTCTAACTAGCAAGTTAACACTTGACTGTGACTAAAACAAGCATTTAGTCTGCGCTCAAGTCGAGGAATTCGCGCTCCTCGACTAAAACAAGCTTTTAGTTTATGCTTAAGTATACAGGTCTCCAATCGAAGTTAGAACAAGCTTCTAACTACTGACCCAACACTTGACTATGACTGAAACAAGCTTTTAGTCTGCGGTCAAGTCGAGGAATTCACGCTCAACGACTAAAACAAGCTTTTAGTCCACTCTCAAGTATATAAGTCCGCGATCTAAGTTAGAACAAGCTTCTAACTAGCGACCTAATACTTGACCATAACTAAAACAAGCTTTTAGTCTGCGCTTAAGTCGAGGAATTCGCGCTCAACGACTAAAACAAGCTTTTAGTCCGTTCTCAAGTATATAGGTCCGCGTTCAAAGTTAGAGCAAGCTTCTAACTAGTGACCTAATACTTGACCATAACTAAAACTTGCTTTTAGTCTGCACTCAAGTCGAGCTTTTCATGCTCAATGACTAAAACAAGCTTTTAGTCCGCTTTTAAGTATACATGTCTGCGATCTAAGTTAGAACAAGCTTCTAACTGGCGACCTAATACCTGACTATAACTAAAACAAGCTTTTAGTCTGCGCTTAAGTAGAGGAACTCGCGCCCAATGACTAAAACAAGCCTTTAGTCCATGCTCAAGTGTACAGGTCTGCGATCTAAGTTTGAACATGCTTCTAACTACCGACCTAACACTTGACCATGACTGAAACAAACTTTTAGCTTGCGCTCAAGTTAAGCAATTTGTGCTCAAGGACTAAAACAAGCTTTTAGTTCGCTCTCAAGTATACATATCTGCGATCTAAGTTAGAACAAGCTCCTAACTAGTGACTTAACACTTGACCATGACTAAAAAAAACTTTTAGTCTGTGCACAAGCCGAGGAATTTGCGCTCAACGACTAAAACAAACTTTTAGTCCGCTCTCAAGTATGTAGGCCTGCGATCTAAGTTAGAACGAGCTTCTAACTAGAGACCTAACCCTTGATCATGACTAAAACAAGCTTTTAATCTGCGCTCAAGTCGAGGAACTCGCGCCCAACGACTAAAACAAGCCTTTAGTCTACGCTCAAGTGTACAGGTCTGCGATCTCAGTTAGAACATGCTTCTAACTACATGCCTAACACTTAACCATGACTGAAACAAGTTTTTAGTCTGCATTAAAGTCGAGGAATTCGCGCTCAACGACTAAAAGAAGCTTTTAGTCCGCTCTCTAGTATACATGTCAGCGATCTAAGTTAGAACAAGCTTCTAACTAGCGACCTAACACTTGACCTGGACTAAAGCAAGATTTTAGTCTGCGCTTAAGTCGAGGAATTCACGCTAAACGACTAAAACAAGCTTTTAGTCCGCTCTCAAGTATATAGGTCCGCGATCTAAATTAGAACAAGCTTCTAACTAGCGACCTAATGCTTGACCATCACTAAAACAAGCTTTTAGTCTGCACCCAAGTCGAGGTATTCGTACTCAATGACTAAAACAAGCTTTTAGTCCAGTCTCAAGGATACATGTCTATCTAAGTTAGAACAAGCTTCTAACTATCAACCTAACACTTGACCATGAAAAAAACAAGCTTTTAGCCCGCTCTCAAGTATACATGTCTGCGATCTAAGTTAGAATAAGCTTCTAACTACGGACCTAACACTTGACCATAACTAAAAAAAGCTTTTAGTCTGCGCCTAAGACGAGGAATTCACGCTCAACGACTATAACAAGCTTTTATTCCGTTCTCAAGTACGTAGGTCCGCGATCTAAGTTAGAACAACCTTCTAACTAGCGATCTAATGCTTGACCATAACTAAAACAAGCTTTTAATCTGCGCTCAAGTCGAGGAACTCGCGCCCAACGATTAAAACAAGCCTTTAGTCCACGCTCAAGTGTACAGGTCTGCGATCTAAGTTAGAACATGCTAAAACTACCGACCTAACACTTAACCATGACTGAAACAAGCTTTTAGTCTGCGCTCAAGTCGAGGAATTCGCGCTCAACGACTAAAAGAAGCTTTTAGTCCGCTCTCAAGTGTACATGTCGGCGATCTAAGTTAGAACAAGCTTCTAACTATCGACCTAACACTTGACCTTGACTAAAATAAGATTTTAGTCTGCGCTTAAGTCGAGGAATTCACGCTGTACGACTAAAACAAGCTTTTAGTCCGCTCTCAAGTATATAGGTCCGCGATCTAAATTAGAACAAGCTTCTAACTAGCGACCTAATGCTTGACCATCACTAAAACAAGCTTTTAGTCTGCACTCAAGTTGAGGTATTCGTACTCAATGACTAAAACAAGCTTTTAGTCCGGTCTCAAGGATACATGTCTACAATCTAAGTTAGAACAAACTTCTAACGACCGATTTAACACTTGACCATGACAAAAACAAGCTTTTAGTCTGCGCTCAAGTCGAGGAACTCACGCTCAATGACAAAAACAAGCTTCTAGTCTGCTCTCAGGTATATACGCTCTTCCGATCGATCTAAGCTAGAACAAGCTTCTAACTTGCGACCTAATACTTGACTATAACTAAAACAAGCTTTTAGTCTACGCTGAAATCGAGGAATTCGCGCTCAAAGACAAAAACAAGCTTTTAGTCCGCTCTCAAGTATCTAGGTCCGCGATCTAAGTTAGAACAAGCTTCTAACGAGCGACCTAATACTTGACCATGACAAAAACTATCTTTTAGTCTGTACTCAAGTCGAGGTATTCGTGCTCAACGACTAAAACAACCTTTTAGTCTGCTCTCAAGTACACATGTCTGTGATCTAAGTTAGAACAAGCTTCTAACTACCCACCTAACACTTGACCATAACTAAAAAACGCTTTTAGTCTGTGCCCAAGTCGAGGAATTCGCGCTCAACGACTAAAACAAGCTTTTAGTCTACTCTCAAGTATATAGGTCCGCGATCTAAGTTAGAATAACCTTCTAACTAGCGACCTAATACTTGGCCATAACTAAAACAAGCTTCTAGTTTGCGCTCAAGTCGAGGAACTCGCGCCCAATGACTAAAACAATCATTTAGTCCACGCTCATGTGTGCAGGTCTGCGATCTAAGTTAGAACATGCTTCTAACTATCGACCTAACACTTGACCATGACTGAGACAAGCTTTTAGTCTGCGCTCAAGTCAAAGAATTCGCGCTTAATGACTAAGAGAAGCTTTTAGTCCGCTCTCAAGTATACATGTCGGCGATCTAAGTTAGAACAAGCTTTTAACTAGCGACACACTTGACCATGACTAAAACAAGCTTTTAGTCCGCCCTCAAGTATATAGGTCTGCGATCTAAGTAAGAACGAGCTTCTAACTAGTGACCTAATACTCGACCATGATTAAAACAAGCTTTTGGTCTGCACTCAAGTCGAGGAATTCACGCTCAACGACTAAAACAAGCTTTTAGTCCCCTCTCAAGTATATAGGCCTGCGATCTAAGTTAGAACGAACTTCTAACTAGCGTCCTGATACTTGACCATGACTAAAACAAGCTTTTGGTCTGCACTCAAGTCGAGAAATTCGTGCTCAACGACTAAAACAAGCTTTTGGTCTGCACTCAAGTCGAGGAATTCGTGCTCAACGACTAAAACAAGCTTTTAGTCCCCTCTCATGTATATAGGTCCGCGATCTAAGTTAGAATAAGCTTCTAACTAGCAACCTAACACTTGACCGTCACTAAAACAGGTTTTTAGCCTGCGCTCAAGTCGAGTAACTCGCGCTCAATGACTAAAACAAGCTTTTAGTCCACGCTCAAGTATGCAGGTCTGCGATGTAAATTAGAACAAGCTTCTAACTAGCAACCTAATACTTGACCATAACTAAAGCAAGCTTTTAGTCTGCACTCAAGTCGATGCATTCGTGCTCAACGACTAAAACAAGCTTTTAGTCCGCTCTCAAGTATACATGTCTGTGATCTAAGTTAGAACATGCTTCTAACTACCGACCTAACACTTGACCATGACTGAAACAAGCTTTTAGTCTGTGCTCAAGTCAAGCAATTTGCTCTCAAGGACTAAAATAAGCTTTTAGTCCGCAGATCGGAAGAGCACACGTATCTGCGATCGAAGTTGGAACAAGCTCCTAACTAGTGACTTAACACTTGACTATGACTAAAACAAGCTTTTAGTATGTGCTCATGTCGAGGAATTCGGGCTCAACGACAAAAACGAGCTTTTAGACTGCTCTCAAGTATGTAGGTCTATGATCTAAGTTAGAACGAGCTTCTAACCAGAGACCTAACACTTGACCATGACTAAAACAAGGTTTTAGTCTGTGCTCAAGTCTAGGAATTCGCGCTCAACGGCTAGAACAAGCTTTTAGTCCGCTCTCAATTATATTGGCCCGTGATCGAAGTTAGCACAAGCTTCTAACTAGCGACCTAACACTTGACCATAACTAAAAAAAGCTTTTAATCTGAGCTCAAGTTGAGGAACTCGCGCTCAACGACTAATACAAGCTCTTAGTCCACGCTCAAGTATGCAGGTCTGCGATTTATGTTATAACAAACTTCTAACTACTGACCTAACCCTTGACCATAACTAAAACAAGCTTTTAGTCTGCAATGAAGTCGAGGAATTCACCCTCAATGATTAAAACAAGCTTTTAGTCCGCCCTCAAGTACATAGGTCTGCAACCTAAGTTAGCATAAGCTTCTACCTAGCAACCTAACACTTAACCATGACTAAAACAACCTTTTAGTCTGCGGTCAAGTCGAGGAATTCACGCTCGATGACTAAAACTAGCTTTTAGTCCGTGCTCAAGTATACAGGCCTGCGGTCTATGTTAGAACAAGTTTCTAACTAGCAAGCTAACACTTGACTGCGACTAAAACAAGCTTTTAGTCTGCGCTCAAGTCGAGGAATTCACGCTCCTCGACAAAAACAAGCTTTTAGTCCGCTCTCAAGTATACAGGTCCGCGATCTAAGTTCGAACAACCTTCTAACTAGCGACCTAACACTTGACCAAAACTAAAACAAGCCTTTAGCCTGCGCTCAAGTCAAGGAACTCGTTCTCAACGACTAAAACAAGCCTTTAGTCCATGCTCAAGTATACAGGACTGGGATCTAAGTTAGAACAAGCTTCTAAGAACTTACCCAACACTTGACCATGACTGAAACAAGCTTTTAGTCTGCGGTCAAGTCGAGGAATTCACGCTCAACGACTAAAACAAGCTTTTAGTCCGCTCTCAAGTATATAGGTCCGTGATCTAAGTTAGAACAAGCTTCTAACTAGCGACCTAATACTTGACCATAACTAAAACAAGCTTTTAGTCTGCACTCAAGTCGAGGAATTTGTACTCAACGAATGAAACAAGCTTTTAGTCCGGTCTCAAGTATACATGTCTACAATCTAAGTTAGAACAAGCTTCTAACTACCGACCTAACACTTGACCATGACAAAATCAAGCTTTTAGTCTGCGCTCAAGTAGAGGAATTCACGCTCAACGACTAAAACAAGCTTTTAGTCCACTCTCAGGTGTATAGGTCCCCGATCTAAGCTAGAACAAGCTTCTAACTAGCGACCAAATACTTGATCATAACTAAAACAAGCTTTTAGTCTGTGCTCAAGTTGAGAATTCATGCTCAACGACTAAAACAAGCTTTTAGTCCGGTCTCAAGTATATAGGTCCACGATTTAAGTTAGAACAAGCTTCTAACTAGCGACCTAATACTTGACCATAACTAAAACAAGCTTTTAGTCTGCACTCAAGTCGAGGTATTTGTGCTCAACGACTAAAACATGCTTCTAGTCCGCTCTCAATTATACATGTCTGCGATTTAAGTTAGCACAAGCTTCTAACTACAGAAGCTAACCCTTGACCATAACTAAAAAAAGCTTTTAGTCTACGCTTAAGTCGAGGAATTCGCGCTCAACGACTAAAACAAGCTTTTAGTCCGCTCTCAAGTATATAGGTCCGCGATCTAAGTTAGAACAACCTTCTAACTAGCGATCTAATACTTGACGATAACTAAAGGAAGCTTTTAGTCTGCGCTCAAGTCGAGGAACTCGCGCCAAACGACTAAAACAAGCCTTTAGACCACGCTCAAGTGTACAGGTCTGCGATCTAAGTTAGAACATGCTTCTAACTACCGACCTAACACTTGACCACGACTGAAACAAGTTTTTTGTCTGCATTCAAGTTGAGGAATTCGCGCTCAACGACTAAAAGAAGCTTTTTGTACGCTCTCAAATATACATGTCGCCGATCTAAATTAGAACAAGCTTCTAGCTATCGACCTAACGCTTGACCATCTGCTAAAACAAGATTTTAGTCTGCGCTTAAGTCGAGGAATTAGCGCTCAACGACTAAAACAAGCTTTTAGTGCGTTTTCAAGTATATAGGTCCGTGATCTAAACTAGAACAAGCTTCTAACAAGCGACCTAATGCTTGACCATAACTAAAACAAGCTTTTAGTCCGTACTCAAGTCGAGGTATTCGTACTCAATGACTAAAACAAGCTTTTAGTCCGGTCTCAAGTATACATGTCTACAATCTAAGTTAGAACAAGCTTCTAACTACCGACCTAACACATGACCATGATAAAAACAAGCTTTTAGTCTGCGTTTAAGTTGAGGAATTCGCGCTCAACGACCAAAAGAAGCGTTTAGTCCGCTCTCAAGTATACATGTCGGTGATCTAAGTTAGAACAAGCTTCTAGATCGGAAGGACCTAACACTTGACCATGGCTAAAACAAGCTTTTAGTCTGCGCTCTAGTCGAGGAACTCACGCTCAAGTGTACAGGTCTGCGATCTAAGTTAGAACAAGCTTCTAACTACCGGCTTAACACTTGACCATAACTAAAAAAAGCTTTTAGTCTGCACTGAAGTCGAGGAATTCGCGCTTAACGACTAAAACAAGCTTTTAGTCCGCTCTCAAGCATATAGGTCCACGATCTAAGTTAGAACAACCTTCTAACTAGCGATCTAATACTTGACCATCACTAAAACAAGCTTTTAATCTGCGCTCAAGTCGAGGCACTTGAGCCCAACGACTAAAACAAGCCTTTACTCCACGCTCAAGTGTACAGGTCTGTGATCTAAGTTAGAACATGCTTCTAACTACCGACCTAAGACTTGACCATGATCGAAACATGTTTTTAGTTTGCGTTCAAGTCGAGGAATTCGCGCTCAACGACTAAAAGAAGCTTTTAGTCCGCTCTCAAGTATACATGTCGGCGATCTAAGTTAGAACAAGCTTCTAACTGGAGACCTAACACTTGACCATGACTAAACCAAGATTTTAGTCTGCGTTTAAGTTGAGGAATTCGCGCTCAACGATAAATACAATCTTTTAGTCTGCCCTCAAGTATATAGGTCCGTGATCTAAATTAGAACAACCTTCTAACTAGCGACCTAATGCTTGAGCATAACTTAAACAGGCTTTTAGTCTGCACTCAAGTCGAGGTATTCGTACTCAACGACTAAAACAAGCTTTTAGTCCGGTCTCAAGTATACATGTCTACAATCTAAGTTAGAACATGCTTCTAACTACCGACTTAACACTTGACCATGAGAAAAACAAGCTTTTAGTCTGCGTTCAAGTCGAGGAATTCGTGCTCAACGACTAAAAGAAGCTTTTAGTCCGCTCTCAAGTATACATGTCGGCGATCTAAGTTAGAACAAGCTTCTAACTAGTGACCTAACACTTGACCATGACTAAAACAAGATTTTAGTCTGCGCTTAAGTCGAGGAATTCGCGCTCAACGACTAAAACAAGCTTTTAGTACGCTCTCAAGTATATAGGTCCGTGATCTAAATTAGAACAAGCTTCTAACTAGCAACCTAATACTTGACCATAACTAAAACAAGCTTTCAGTCTGCACTCAAGTCGAGGTATTCATGCTCAACGACTAAAACAAGCTTTTAGTCTGCTCCCAAGTATACATGTCTGCGATCTAAGTCAGAACAAGCTTCTAACTACCGACCTAACACTTGACTGTAACTAAAAAAAGCTTTTAGTTTGCGCTTAAGTCGAGGAACTCACGCTCAACGACTAAAACAAGCTTTTAGTCCGCTCTCAAGTACATAGGTCTGCGATCTAAGTTAGAACAACCTTCTAGCTAACGACATAATACTTGACCATAACTAAAACAAGCTTTTAGTCAGCGCTAAAGTCGAGGAACTCGCGCCCAACGACTAAAACAAGCCTTTAGTCCAAGATCGGAAGAGCACTGGTCTGCGATCTGTTTTAGAACATGCTTCTAACTACCGACCTAACACTTGACCATGACTGAAACAAGCTTTTAGTCTACCTTCAAGTCGAGAAATTCGCGCTCAACGGCTAAAAGAAGCTTTTAGTCCGCTCGCAAGTGTACATTTCGACGATCTAAGTTGTAACAAGCTTCTAACTACCAACCTAACACTTGACCATGACTAAAACACGATTTTAGTCTTCGCTTAAGTCGAGGAATTCGCGCTCAACGACTAAAACGAGCTTTTAGTCCACTCTCAAATGTATAGGCCTGCGATTTAAGTTAGAACGAGCTTCGAACTAACGGCCTTATACTTGGCCATGACTAAAACAAGATTTTAGTCTGTGCTTAAGTTGAGGAATTCGCGCTCAACCACTAAAACTAGCTTTTAGTCCACTCTCAAGTATATAGTTCTGCGATCTAAGTTAGAACGAGCTTCTAACTAGCAACCTACTACTTGACCACGACTAAAACAAGCTTTTGGTCTACACTCAAGTCGAGGAATTCGCGCTCAATGACTAAGATCGGAAGAGCGT
>CAVNYN010283002.1:0-33050 GCA_963692815.1 Nyctanthes arbor-tristis | reverse complement strand
AATGTATGTCTATCAGACCCTGAAGTTGAGGTGGAACGAGATGTTGAGCTCAATGTTGGACGCCCAGTTGGTGTTGCAGGTCTCGATCCAGGACCCCCAGATGATGAGGGCCTGCGGAGTCCACCAGTTGAAGTATTCAACCCAACAGATGAAGCTGGTTGTCTAGATAATGAATTGCTCCTAATAGCTGGTTCGTTCTGGGAATTTGCTAGCTTCAACCATAGGAAACAAGAAGCACACCAAACATCAGTCATAATTTGTGAATAATTATCTATACTCCTAAATATGTAATAGTAAATTAGAACAAACTCACAAGAGGTGCAAAGGAACAAAATCCAAGAAAGTGTTTCCTTTCCCAGACAACATGGAAAAATGGCAGAGAAGATATTGCGATGGAAGTTCTAGAACATTATGAATGAGTTCATTTTTCTACAGCCACACAAAAGTAAGTTTGCTCCGTGTGAAAGTAAATGTGAATTTCCCACTCACTGTATCCTTAGCTCTTTCGTACCCCATACAGAGAATTATAGAATAGAAATATGCAGTTGAAATCTGTGAATGTCTTCATCTAATAGAATTTGAAATAAATACATGAAATATAATTTTCCAAGAAACTTGTCATTTGCCCTTGTAGGGGCTTATGTTCTAAAATCCATTAAAAAACTACAAAAAATTCATAATCTCATTTATTTCTACCAGAGCAAATAGATTTTTATGAAGATGTTGGCCACATTATTGTTGTCAATTCACACTACCTATTGGTTTGTACCTCATGAAACGTGATTTTGCCAACTTGTGCTCTTGCTGCTAATAACTTTCTTGCTACAGCCCACAAATTTCAGGAGGTTAAGTTGATATCATGCATAACGAGACCCTTTATGGAGATACCTAAACTGTACTATCTTTGCATTACAACCGAAGTCTAAACAGAAACCATTATCTTTTGCTCACCCGAGATTTCAGCGCTCCAGGGCGGACTTTAGGAGTTCCCAGCTGGTTCATAACAGTTCTGCGTGATTCCATCTCCAATGAAGGAAAAAGAGGAGTACCAGGAGGCGTTAAAAGCCTAAAAACAAGAGTAATCTTTTATAAGCAGCACTGATTGATTATGAATTGAGGTTGTGGTGAAACTTGATGTTCCAAGTACAGTTCTTGGAAAAATCAAGTCCATGCCCATTTGGACATCTGACAGCAGTAAATATAAATTGAGACATTTTTTTCCTTCTAACCTGAACAAAGTCAAAGGACATCCAAATAATGCATATAACATCAGCAGTATGCAGCATGTATTGGTAATGTGTGTCCTTATATGAGCTTATGTAAGATCATGACAACGGTCCATCTTTAAAACAAAAAAATAAATAAATAAATCTTGACAACAAACTTACTAGCAGCAACCACAAATTAACCATGGAGGTTACAAAAAGGACAAGTACTTCTTCATATTGAAAAAACAAATACTTTTAAGTGCGTAAAACTAACAAACTTAACCAGAAACCTCTCCTAGCTACTCTTTATTTTATGTTACAGAGATACATTGTGTATTACCAGTCATGCTCATTGTAAGTTGCAGGGTTTGCTAACATAATTTTGCAAAAAATGTATATTTCCGTGAACTACAGTTTAATACAATATAAGTGACAAAACCATTAAAGCAATAATCTAAATCATCAAGTGTTTAACAGACACGTCTATTCCTAAGTAGCAAGTATAACGTGTATAAGACTTGAGAACGTCCGCATGAATAAATATCCTCAAAATGTATTAACATAGTTTATGAGAATCTGCTCTGGGAAGCAATAACAACTCAAGTGAATGTCTATCACTATCTCTATCGGTCATCCAAGTTTATGTAACTGCCCAAGGTATATTACCACCTGATTTAGAAACCACTGACAATACATACACAAGGCTATTGGCCAGAATCATTCTTGGATAGTCTTAGAAATTAGGAAAAATCACAAATATCTTAATAAGGAATGCTACAACTTATAAGATGAAAATTAATCTTAGAAATTAGGAAAAATCACAAATAGCTTAAGAAGGAATGCTACAACTTATAAGATGAAAATTAAAATAAAGATGCAGTCTTGATGACTGCATGAAATGTGAATAGTTGTTTGTATTCGTAAATCATACATATAGAAACTAGAAAGAGAACAAGAGATATATTCTTCTTAAAGGGGGGAAAAGGTGGAGATATCACTTACCACTCATAGTCATTCTTTTCACCATCAGAATTGAGGAAATCATCAGCACCAGTCTTTCGCATAGGGGCAGGTGTAGCTGAAGTTATATTAAAAATGGGAGAACTAACAGTTTTTGATCCTGTAAACAAAGTCATAATTGGAAAAGAAAGATGAATACTTCAATAAAATAGTTGTGGAAAAGAAAGATGAATTCTTCAATAAAATAGTTGTATTTTACTAAATTTACAGCTCGAGGAGCAAGGGAAATTTCAAGAATATTTCTTCATTTTTTAATTTTTTTTTTTAAACTGCTAACCGGTATCTCACAATCTAAAAAATTCGAAAGTCCGTGTCATTCACCAAACAAAAACTTTAATCAATTTTTAAAGAAGAACAGCACATCGCAATACGTCAACAAGTTACGGAATTTCAAAACCAAAATCTACCAATGAGATTCATCGAACAATTCTCAACAACCAGCTGAGACCTTCGTCGCATAACAGCAAAACGACCAAATAAAATAATATAACTTTCGAACAAAAAAGAAGAAAAGTTTCATTACCAATGGAAGCATCAAACTCGTCGGAGTTGTGAAGAAGAAGAAGGTCATTCCGTTGCTTGTCGCGCTTCCGCATTTCTTGAAACAACGCCAGGTCCTCGTCCTTGTTGTCCCTTAATCTCAGGCTCCCCATTTTCTCCCTCTCCGGCGCCCTAAAACTCCGATTCATCTCAATAAATAAACCAAAAAATAACACAACCCTAAAAACAACCCTCAACTCTGCATCCACATTCCGAACCATTCCAGCTCCACTGAACCCGGCATTTCATACACAAACAAGGAGCACAGAATTGCAGATCGGGAAGAGAGTGGCAACGAGTGTAAATTAGCAGAGAAATGAGGAGATTCAGGGGACGATTCAAGTTTTTTTTGTTTGAGTTCGGATGAGAGTAAGAGAGTGGGGGTAACATTAATACAACTAACGGGCTTAAAACTTACGGAATCGGAAAAATCAGAAAATGTTCATTTGGCACTAGATAATTACGAAACTAACCCTGGATTTATATTAAAATTTAGGTGGGTTGGGTCCTTTGGGGGTTGTCTGGGGACCAGTTAATGGTTATGAACTAGGTGGACGCATCTTGTGATTACAAGTCTTATCGAGCTAGTCAAGTCAGAGCAAGAGAAAACGTTGCAAATTAATTGTACACACGGTCCTATAAAATATATAAATATAATTAGTTTAACCAATTTTTATTCAAAAAGTAAAATTAATTTGCAAACTTCCCCTTACCATTGAGCTTTTTTTTTTTTTTTTAAATCATAAATTGAGATAATCTATCATGTTACTTAGATATTCAAATGAGTGTAAAACATTCGAACTGTAAGATTTCGCTAAGAGAAGGTTGTTTTATGGCTTTACGATCTCATAAAACATTCCCTTGGAGATCCATTGACCAGCGAATCACTGGTTAGGTTAGGTAAGCGTTGAGGAAATTCAGAAACGTATCAGCTAAAATTTTGATTAGGTAAAAATTCTTTTCATAGTTAATTGATAATCAAACAAGTACAACATTTTTAAACTACATACATTATCCGCACAAAAGATTAACGAAAAGGTTGGCAAAAACAAAATCCACTTACACAAAGATATCAGTTCCCACTTCCCGCTTAACATTCTCCATATGTGAAATAATCATTGTCCAAGACTCGAAATCCCGAATACTGAATCATTGCATGTTACTTCATTTATTTTCGCCTGTTAGCTCCTGTTTTATTACAAAAGCAATGCAAAAGACAATCCCGCACCTCTTTTGTAGTAGGAATGTTGGTCCTGTCGTCAATCAACATTTTCACTGACCTTGCTCACCAGCTACAGTAAAATCGATACATTGATGGAACAGGCTTTCAAGGATCACCTTCTTGATTACCCAACAGCCACGAGCACAAAAGCAGTCTACTGTCCAGCAACAAGTACAAGTGTGTATTTTACAACGCTAAACAAAGCCAAACGTGACCTACGGGCTACCTCTATTCATCAAACGGGAATTCGGAAGTAAACAAAAGCTCCATCTGAATTCTGAAGTATATATCTTGTAGCTCAAGCAACACGGGGACAAGATTTTGGTAACATCCAGAAAGTATATAACCACCAAGTGGAGTGATCAACTTCCAGAGTTCGAGAGATTTTACCAGTAACTCGGACATGATCTCCTTAATCACTGATTTCATGGTTTTTAAGGGCAGACTTAACAAGTTTAACCTTCTCGGTGTTCTCACCGTTTAGAAGTGAGAGTCTAGCAAGTGCAGATTTAAGTTGAGACACTTCATCATCTTGAACTCTACCTGGAATTCTCCTTGGTTTTGTTCTTTGTTGATTGGTCTGTGAAGAATACAAGTGCCTTCTCAATCGTGCATTCAGAGCTTCAATGGAGGAGTGCAAAGCATCCAGTTCCACTCCAGTAAATCTATCTGAATTAACATTAAATAATGCATAATATTATATTAGGAAAAATAAAACAAGGAAAAAGGAAGAATGAAATTGTTTGTGGGTGTGAGCGTTTTGTTTCTTCTTTTCTTCTCCCTCCTTTGGTGGTTTGGGTGGGGGTGCTGGAAAAAGGAAAAAGGGGGGGGGGCTTGAGGGCTATTCTTCTTGAATTGAGCATCTACATTGAAAAAAATTAATAACAGTAAATAAAAAATTCATCAAATTGACTATGTCAACACACTGTTCAATTCAGATTGAATTACAGAACAGAAATTACCCCCGGAGAGAACAACTTCCAGCCAAAACTGCCACTTTTCTCCATTTCCCAAAACAACCGCCAAGAGCACACAGCCACCAAAGAAATGAGAAACCCTGGTTCCCAATTTTCCCCGGATAAAAAGTTAAATATTATTAGTAAGATTTGGAATATACTGTAATCCCAAGAAGACCACAAAAGCAGCCAGCCAATACACACGATTAGGTCTTCTGAATCTTGACCAAAAAGTTTAAGCCATAGGCTCCTGGTTCCTGCAAGAGCGATGAAGACTCATTCAAAGTTTCTTGCTTTTTTGTAGGATAAGTTTTGCTCATTCATGAACCGCAAGTATCTCTTCCTTTATACATCCTCTTCCAACACCACTGCCGTAAGCTTCTGCTCCCAACAATCGACGTGTGCTCTTCCGATCTGTTTTACGCCTTCTTCTCTACAACTTATTTTTTCACTACTAAAAAACTCCACAATTCAAACTCACACCAATCACATATACTCACTTTCTCACAATTCCCTATAATCTCTCTCTCCGCTTTCCCACCACGGTTTTCAAAACAATAATCTCTTTTCACCAAACAAGCTAAAAAAGTAGCTAGAAAGAACAAGGCTTTTCCCCATCAAGTAGTTTAAATTTTCTTATTACATACCCTAGCACAATTGCACCTTAAATTGCTCGCCTCCAAATTCAGCGCCAGAACCAGCTACCATTTTTTTTTTTTTTGAAATACCACAAATTATGGACCCAACACTATGCACCATAAAGAATACTACCTCCGTCCCAAAAAGATGGTCCATCTTTCCTTTTTCATCCGTCCCAAAATATAGTCTAGTTTCGTTTTTAAAAAGTAGTTCAAATATGAGTTCTCTTATATACCCCAATTTAATACGCATAGTTATTCAAAAAATAAAATTATTAAAGTAAAATAATTAATAAATGAAAGGGCATAATAGGTAAATTATATTAAACTTTACTTTTCCAATACTATTAAATGAACTTTTCTTAATCTGTGTGTAAAGTTGACATGGACCATCTTTTTGGGACGGAGGCAGTAATTAATACACTAAATCACAACTAAATGTTGACTCAAAAACTCAAGCAATTAGGTTATTGCTCCATCCATGTATGAGCTCACACTTTAAAATCATTTCTAATCTCATTGAGTTATCCTCAAATGTAAACCTTACAAAAAATAAAAATAATGTTGACCTACAAAATTTGTATCTAGTTTTGCAGAAACCCCTTCAGCATATCCATACTTTGTTTCTTAGTAGCTGTTCGGTTTTGATTTTAATAGCCAAAAGAATTGAATTTCCTGCCGTTAAAATCTAGTGGGGGCTCATTTCACATGGCTGGGATATCAGCTAATGTAATAATGGGCCTCAAGACAGATTTACCCTTCACACATGAACGGCCCCGCAAAAAGTCCTCAAAACAAAAAGTGAGCTCTTCCGATCTCTTCAAGCAGGGGCGGTACTGGTAATACAGATTTCCTTTGTGGAAATGTCAACATCTCTTATCTCCCTTTTCCGGTTTATTCACTGCCTTGTGGGACCATCCAATTTAAATCCCAAAATCGATTTCGAGAGAATCAAATTCAGAGAGACAATTACATGTTTTCCGCACCCATCTTCCCCTCTCCTGTACAAATACCGACTCAGTTGGCAGAGGCTCCACTTCATGCTTAGGTGAACCGTATGAAAATAATTCACCAAAAAGAACGAAAGACTGCTCTAACTGCAAGGGAGAAGTTTAGCTTAATGCTTAAGTTGTGGTGACATTCACCCTCTACGCAATTTCTCAACAAGTGAACCATTTAAGGTGAACATTTGACAAGATGAAACTTGTACAACGAGCAGCCCAGAAACAAAGGACTGAGTGCAGGATTTTCTTTCCTTTTTTTTCCCCTTTTAAACCGCTATTTTTTTCTACTATGCACTGTAATAATATACATGACTTGGGGAGCACCCCTTTCCTGAACTCTCTTTTCCTCATAACACTCAAACCTAAAACGACTTGCAAGCAAAGTGATCTCTTGATTATTGGGTTTGATGCCTTGATCTCGGCGGCATTTCCTTTTTACCATGTTACTTGATTGGGATAATTAGGTAGAACTTAATAGTAACATGGACAAATTAGATAATAAAATTCATACGAATATTACTTAGCTAGAACTGACAGAAATTCAGCAGTGAATTTGAAAGTCACAAAATGAATTACCAAGTTCAGACTTGAAGTCTTGCTCTGCCTTTGATAGTGGTTTTTTGTGTAATCCCGGCAAGCTTTTCAAGTTATGGAAGCGCTCTTCTAAAGAAGTGTGACGCTGAAGTGATTGTTCGAGTCGACTCTCTATTTTCTCCTGTTTCTTTTCAACTTCCAAAAGTTTATGCTGCGCTTCACGCAAGCGAGAATGCTGGTTGTCAATTATTTTCTTCAAATGAGGTGCATGATGCTGGAGTTCAAAATACACCTAAGAAACAAGAGAAAATAAGTATGTGTAACTAGCTACAGCTAATACAAAGACAGAATTTAATTAATAGGATCAGGCCAATGCAAACAGTATACATTTTTATATCATCTTTCCAAAACATCTTCATTTGCTGCAGCTAAATAGTTACAAAGAGCTCTTCCGATCTCCATTAAAATCCCGAAGCACCTGCATTTCAAGTACTATAAGAGGTGTGATGCCACTAAACAGCATCAGTCAATCTAAAAATCACCAGCAAGTTCTATGGTCACTAAATAAACATGAAGAGCTGAATGGCAATCAACATAAACATTTGTTAGTACATCTTCAATCATTAATATCATATAATAGCTTCCAAAGTGAAACAATTTTCCTTTTCTCCAGACACAAGTTTATAAGAATAATATAAACAATTCTTCCCAGGATGAAGACGTAACAATTGCAAGCATACATCATTACTACACATGAATGAGAGGGAATGCTGATACCTTGTGTGCGTATTCCACGTAATTTTCGTGAAAAATCTTGAAATATTGATGAAGAGTTGCACGCCCTTCAATAGAATCAGCAGGGGCAGAGCGTAAATTAGGCGCCGAGGGGGGCACCATAACTGCCTTAGGACCTGCAAGGAGTTCTTTGCCGATAATAGTGGGAGTCTCTATCTCTTTCAGCTCATCCAAGTGGACAGGTGACTGTCCCTTTTCTGTATTATAAGTAAGCAACAAATTCCAAGTCTCCATCTGTAACACAATACATTCCCCAGAAGCAGAAAGTCCCACGACCCAAGAGCTCCCAAATGAATCACACAAAGCCAAGAAACCATGAAGACGAGATGGACTAGAGGATTTTCCAGAGCATGTACTAATAACAGCACGCACAGATGGAGTTTTCATTGGCTCCTCCTTGCCACTTGTCTGGCTTGTGAAAGGGAGAAAATGCAGGATTATAGAATCTATCCCTCCATCATGAAGGCAATATATTCTCTCTCCAATAACAGGATCAGCAATCATTGAAACGAGAAGATCATTTTCCTTTGGCAAAGCTAAATCCACAATGGCTAGCCTCAACAAAGGTGGTGGATGCCCTAACCAGGCCATATGATTCTGGGGCTGATCAAACTTCAAAAGAGAGAAATCAGTGGGAACAGATTCACAAATCATTGCAGCACCAAGTATGCGATCATGCATATCAACACGGACACGAGGTGCGCTACCTACTTCCCAAACTGGCTGTATTTCATCAGCTAAAGCATCTATTCGCAATTGACCACCACTCCAGGCAGTCACAAGAAGTGAATCCTTGCTAACTAAATTGTACAAGAAACTGACAGCCCGGCCTTCACACACGCCTCTCTGAACTTCCGAATCTTCTTCTGTACTATGATATACGTTACGAAGAGGTCCCTAGAAACAGTAACCATCAGTATTCCAGAGGTCTTGCATAAGCATCCAAATAATATTTTCAAAAACATTAGCTGTATTTCAAGATACACAGTATAAGTGAAACCAGAATCTCACAAATTCAAAGTGGAAACATCCAAAGTATTTTTATCAGAAGCATCCAGGCAGCAAAAAGACATGGAGAATGGTAAAAATAAAAACCGTACTAAATCACCAACAGCTCACATAAAAATAATGGTACCCAGCAACTTTTTATTATTAGCATAAAATGCTTGTCAATATATTAGAAAATTTTGAAAAGAAAATCAACTTTTCAAATTTTAGAACCATAGAGTAAAGGTATGTGAAACAAAAATTATAAAGAGGGAAAGAGAAAGAGGGAAAGAGAAATAGTACAACTATTGATCTCTTAAGTTATAAAGAGAAGGGCCCAATTTACAGAGCAATTAACTGAAATAGCTATGTTATAGGGCTCCTTGTGGGCGTCTAACAAGGGGTACATGTCCAAAACTCAGTACATTTTTCCAAAAAGTCAAGGATACTACAATAAAATTACTTCAGAAATTAAGATGTATTTTTTGAAGGGATACATATATATGCTGAAATTACTCATTAATTTCTGCTAGTAGATCCATAATAAGAAGAGTGTGAGATTGTTTTGGAAGAAATGAAACACGAGATATGGTAGAGCTAGGCAAATCATACACTTTTCGTGTTCCTTGTTACTAAGCTAGAAAAATAATGGTCTGTGAGAGAAATTAGAGAGATTTCTTCTTAATAGTGAAGGATACAATGGTAGTATCTTCCCTATATATGTAAGAATGACATACGACTACTATCTTGCCTTAATTGTTCTTGCAACTCAATTGTGACTACCAAATCAAATTGTTTGGCTCTGCCACTGGTTGAGATATTAGTGAAAGCAGAAATCAGGTCCATACGAGTACATACTATGCCCAATTGGAACAAACAAAAATATCTCAACAATGGTAATGTTAAAAATATACCTGCAATGAAACAGATGCGTCAAATAGAACGAATGGGTGCGCTTTAATTGCAAACAAGTTTCGACCTCCTGCTTGACGAGCTAATTCAGGAAATGTTGCTTCCAACCAAGTTATTGCCAGATGAGAGTTGTTATTTGCTCTTGGGTTGGAAGATTTCATCCCAAAAGTCTGGGCATCATTATAAATTTCCAGAATTGATTCCAATTTGTGAACACTGTTGACAACCCAGAGTTCATCATTAAAACGAAAAGCATAAAAAAGAATAGCATATCAATATTAAATGTCTATTATAGAACGAAGTAGTTCAGAGAACCCAAAAGACATAGTACGAGAAGTGGACATAAACTAGCATATCAATATTAAATGTGCATTATAGAATCAAATACTTGAGAGGACCCAAAAGACATAATACAAGAAGTGGGCACAATAGGTAAGTACCCAAAATATTAGGTAAAGAAAAAACAGATAAATCATATTGCACATAAAAATTAGTGTAGCTCTTAACCATTTAAATGTTTTCTAAGATGGATAATGTTACTACTTTAGATACACTGTAAGATGAAGCCTGCATTAGAAATAGGAAAATAACACCCACGAAATCTTTAGCCAAGTAACATGGCATCATTCAACACAGATATATCCATAAGACATGCATATAGGAAGTGAAATAGGAGTTCCGGTGCGCATCAATGTACCTTCCATAAGGAACAACCGGGCAGAGAATATAAATAGATCCGTCGCTAGATCTAAGATGAAAACCTGAATAATGTGCAGACGTATTAATATATTCCAATCCATGTCAAAAAGTAATATGATCCAGCAATTGAGGACTTAAAAGCACAGCATCAACTAAGAGGATAATGCATCCTGCATATGCTAAACCTAACGGACATGGATTTGGCAAAGATCTTCAATCCTATACACATGTGTACAACATATTTTGCCCAACCACTTTTTAACACTTGACAAGTTGCCCAACTTGAAATCTAGAGATAAAACTTTCCCTTGAATTGGAAGAGAACACAAGAATTTGTACATAAAGTATATGCATTGCAAGTAATACATGCAGGTAACACACGTATATTATTAATTTATTGTGATATGGAAAAGCGTACAAGCCAATTCATCATTAACAGAGAAACATAATGGAAAGATTCTATATAGCATGAATTTAATGTGAATGTGTGTGAATGCATTTGTATCTGCATAATAAAGACAAATATACCTGTACATCTATACAAAGGAAGGAGGATTCGGGGAGAGGGAGAGAAAAATTATATTACGCCAGAAGGATATTTTTCAAATTGTTCCTACGATGATCTTTCATAATCAATAATTGTTATGATGGCAGGTTGAAGTAATATCTTATTGCGGAAGACAGGTCCCAAATTCAAGTACATCATAGCTAGAAAAGGTTCCAAGTTTCCTATGAAAGCCACAAACACAAATGATGACCAAAATAAATAAAAATCAACAGAATGTGCAAACATATGGCAAGAATTGATAAGAAAGCAGCAAGAGAATTCAATATGATTGAGATGTGCAAATGCTTGAAAGGATCATAAAAGCTATTATACAAGACAAACTGAACTTAAACTAAGCAATGGACAATGTACTTACACTGAATCTATCCCACAAATGGTTGCCACCAAAAGAGAAATCCACAGGGCAGATTGATGACGCTTTGCATGAACTACCAGGTTCTATGGGTTGTAAATAATATTCCTGCTCTGGTTGTTCAAGAGCTGAAGACAAATCAAAGATCCTGCAAAGAAATTAACAGCACAATGATGACGATAGTGCACATCATATTCATGACTAAAATCAGCTTTTCTGAAACAAATCACAATCAACCATCTCAAAGCCGAAAATGAGATATTTCCAACTTTAAGCAAATGCAATCCTTAATATACATAGGTCTGGTCAACATACATCACGGATTACTACAGCCAGGATAGATTTAATAAGTGGAAGTGGTACCTGAATACTGAATCAGAAGAAAGGATTCCAATATGAGTGTCGCTGCAAGGATGCCAAGAAATCTGGAACGTGCGAATGTAATTATTCTTGTTGAAGTATATCTCGCAGCCAATCGAAACTGTCCTGTTAAAAAATAGAAAATTAGCACACCCATCCTTGATCGCTTTTATCTAACAGAGGACAAGTCTTCCATAGTTTTATCTTTACAAATAAAGGGACCTCTTTATTGATATCTTTACAAGTGAGAATGTTTGAAGGAGTCAATATTTTTCTCCAGATGCTTTTCGATATGACATGTATACACGAAACATAATGTAGCATGTAACACTGGTGATCTAAAGGAACAAAAGTAGAAATGTGATCACACAAAGCACTAATTCTAGAACCCATCATGCCAATAATTATCGCAGAGGTCTTGACTTCCAGCTTTTATCAGGTGACTTTCGACCTTCAGCACTCAATTATTGGGTGTTTAATTTTCAATATGTTTGCCCATTATAATGGGTCAATTATAGTGAGGTAGATAAAGTGAAGTTATAATAAGAAATATAATGAGAATCAAACAAGGGTGTATGAGGGACCATAACAGCATATAGAAGTTCTAGTCGCTATTAACCCAAATTCAAATAAGAGTTGGAGAATGCAAAGTACTATTTTTTTCTCCATGTCATACAAACTAAAAGTTCTAGATATCAAGCTGGAAAAAAGGCTACAACTGAGAAAAGCTTAGTTTCTTAGCTTCTGCTTTTCATTTAATAAAGGTCAGTATTTCTAACCACAGTATCACAATGCCAGTGTTATGGCATTTGGATAAGGATGTGTCTTAGTTTCCAGTTTATTTTTTTCTGAACCAATATCACAGTCATAATTTTCAGCAATCTGAACCAGTGACTACTTTGAAAACCCACCGAAAAGCAAAAGAATCTTAAGAATCTGCTCGGGGAGGCATACCTACAAATGATAGTATTTTCTTCCAATGAAGAGCGTCCATAGAGGTACATGACACACAAACCCTCTAAACCAGCTAAAAGCAATGCTGACCCATTTCTGTTCACCGAAATCTTATTAACATTAAAAGTGACGGGAGCATCCGCTAGCAACACCTACAGAAAATTTGGGATATCAGCGTAGCACAGCATACAAATTTGACACTGTTAGAAAATAAATGCAATGTGCTTGATAAGTTGCTCTTGCACCCTGCTCTATATTGTGAATTGTTTTAAGATGGAAAACATTATATTCTAGCATGGAGGCCATAAAATTGAAGCTCCTAAAAAATGCTCTAAGTGGAAAATCATTTTAATGAACAATATAAGCTACACAGTGTTAAGAAATTATTAATACATGCCAATGTAGAGCCCGACAAGGTAATTTCCGGTTCACTGTGATATACCTAGTTTTCACGCTTTATGTTTTCCAGTAAATAATTTGGTTTGCATTGTTCGTTACAATAGCGTAGTCCCAATTTCATAAACTCATAAACCCCAAAGAATTAAACTCAAAGCTGTTAACCCCCCACCCCCAACACACACAGAGCATTTAAGAAATAAATAACTAAGACAACCTTGGAAGGGAAAGCAGCCAGAATGGAATCCGGGTCAGATTCGCTCAGCCGAATGGATATTCTATGGAGACACTTTTTGTTAGAATCCCAGAGGTAAAGGCGAGAGGCCCCATCCCACGCCATGAGATTCATAGGCATTCTGGAGTCGCCGGCGGCGTCCGCCTTGGAAGAGAACAGCGGGTGATTCTGAAGCGGACCCCATTGAACTTCTGATTTCGGAGATTGACTTGACGGTGGCGGCGTTAAAGATTGACCGCCGCCTCCGGATTTTCTTTCCGTTTCCGTTGCGTCGAAACCGAACCTCATTACGCCTTGTTTGCTTTTTCACTGCCACTGCAGGTGATTCCTGAGGTCTCTCCCTCGGTGTACAAAAGAAATCAACGGGATGATGCTAAACCTCAAATTACTAAAATAACTTTTTTTTTTTCAATACAAGCGGAATTGGGGAGCCGCGTTTGGTTAGAATTTGTTGAATTATTTGTTGAATTGTAATTTACAACGTGTTATTATTTTATTGGTTATTTTTACTAAAAAATAAATAATTACGACTTGATTTTTACTTTTTGACTTCTTAAAAAATGTAAAACATGAAATAATGTCATCTGACATATTATAATTTAGATTATAATCCATCACAGTTGTCAAACACGTGCTAGAACTAAATTATTATTATATTATATTGCGATATATAATAATAATAATAACAATAATAATAATGTGTAAGAGAAAAACCGCGACAAACTCAATGAGGGATAAAGAAGCTAAACGAGGGGCAAATAGCTTGAGTACTTATACAAAACTAGATAAGGCTCCTTATAAAAGAGTCTTACTTTGATGTGGCACGAATTTAACAAAAGCAGCCCCATCAAAGTAAAGTTCTTTTATAAGGAGTTTTATCTATCTTCTTAGAAAATTTGTTAGATTCGTACCACATCAAAATAAAGTTCTTTATAAGGAGTTTTATCTATATTTTTAGAAAATTTTCAAATAACTTCCCTTTCTTAAAATAGAATTTTACACCTTTACATTATTTGCATGTATGTAAACAAGGGTTTTTTCCCCATATTAATCATGCTCTAAGTAATTCAATGAACCCAATTATTGTAAAATTATCACGATATATAATCACAATGTTTGGCTACTAATTAAAAACACCTCGAATTTATCAATCAATTTAAATTTCAACTTTTAGGTACATGGCACCACCACATTTAATTATATATTTGATTTTACTTGACTTAAACTCTTAAATCATTTTAATCATTATCTTTATATGGTACAATCAAGTATCGACACCACTACATTTTGACTTGTTTTTATTTTTACGATTTACTTAACGAATTCTCAAAAACACCAAATATTTACATTAAAGGGACCAAAATGTCCTTATCTCAATCCACTTTCTCTAATAACCTTCGTTACTGTCGAGCAACATAGAGTTTCTGGTTAATTGACATTGTCCTTTTATTCCATTATTATCAGAGGAACATCATTCTACGGCAGCAGGACTAATATCCTACACGACGCTCTTCCGATCTAATGGGGGCAGATACTTGCATAAAATTCCTCGATTTTTCTCTCTGAATCTCTGTTTTGTTGCAAAATAGAGATTTTCCCTTTTTTTTTGGCAAACAAAATTCTCATTTCATTAATTCAACTCATCAAGATGCAAGGCGTCTACAATGAAGTTCGGTGGGGACACGACCCAACAAGAATTTAAGTTAATAGACATGGATTTACAAGAATGCTCGGGTAATTGGATTTATCGGCGAACATTTAACTTATCGTCAATGACAGTAATGATAAATCACAGTTGATTTCTTCTGGACTATCGATAAGTTCTTATTTTTTTGGGGGGTTGATAACTCGTGTAGAGATATTCCCTTGCAAAACTCAAAATTCAAACAATATATTAATCTCTATTACAAAGCTTACAAATCTTGAAGAACAACAAAAGTGATATGAATAAAAATAGTGTATTCTTCTTCTCTTTTAAAGCCATGCAATGGTGGAATCAATGTTTGATCAGGGCTCATATTCAGCCAAGCCACAACCACAGCAACTCCTACACCGATTCGGACCAAGTCGAGAAAAATTAACAGATCGAGATCAAACACCCTTCACCGGATGAAATCGGTTCACCACTAGAAACCAAAGGAACAATTTCACAAAAAAACCAGAGAATATTGCAGTCACGTTAAGGAAGAGAGTATGCAAATTGAAGTGTTGGTGGTAATCTAAAAAGGATTAGCAAAGTCAAATATATATCATTGTGAAAACTAAAGAAAGCAGAACCAAATCTCCAATGTTGCCTTCCAAGTCTAATGAGATTACCAAATCAATTAGTCATCACACTAAAGAAATAACCATAAACTTTTCCGATTATCAAAAGAGAACAAGGGAAGAGCGTGTATGGGTGGCTTTTCGAGCAATCGTGTTGAACACATTTCTTTGACAAAAAGGCACTTAAAAAATACTGCTCTTAGTCCTCAATTTCCGGTTACCGGTTTGTTGTAACTTTGGCATTTAAATTATTATCCATTCATCGGCTTTGCCTATAGATATAAACCAAATCCACACACTATCACAGCCCCGAGTTTATTAGGGCTTGTTTGGTACATTTTATTTTTATAATTTATAAATTCACTTATCATGATTTGACTGTTAATTTGATAATTACTCAATAATCACCACACATTTCAAACTTCAATTAAATCTCCACCACTCATTTCCACTCATTATAAATTTCCTTCATAAATTGATTTTATAAATCTAACCAAACGGGTCCTTAGGTAACAAAAACCTAACATCATGGTACACAACAGTGAACTTGGAATCATTGTGTTTGATTTCGACCTTGTTAGCATTAACATCGGCGAATATAACGTGGATGGTGAGATGCATAGTAGCGAAGAAAGTATAGATATTGAAAGACACGACAACGAAGAAAGGGGTCGTTGGATTTATGCCATACGGGCCTGACTCTCGCCTTGCTCCAATTTTGGGGGTCGCCCCAAACCTTGGCTCGTGTTAGGGCTTTTACAAGTCAAGCCAATCGGCTTATTAAACATCCTTACCTTTTCCTCTCATCCTCCCCGACACACTCTATAGAAAAAGGCAAGAAACTTTACAAAATTCTTAAAGCAACAAAGAAATGGAGGGGCAACATATATGGTTGTTGAATTAGTGACGGTCGAGATGAATTTCTGGTAGAACTATGAAGCACGAAAACTCCAAAAATGTTAGCGTTTTGTGTCGAAAACGTTTCGGAAACCGAAACTCTACGGAAACTCTTCGGAAACTCTTAAAAAGTTTCCTAATTTTTAATAAAATTTGGAAACTCTACGGAAACTTTATGGACACTTTACGGAAACTTTTAGGAAACTTTACGACAAAAAATTCAGATTTTTATTTTTTAAAAAAAGGAAAACTTAATTTGTCAAAAAAAAAAAAGAAAAAGAAAAACTTAATTATAGTCATGTTAAAAAATTATAGATGATAATTTCATTAACGTTTTAATATAAAATAAATATTTACACTAACTTAAACTAAATTAATTAAATTTCTTATTAAAAAAGAAGTCTAAGAATTAATCTAGTTTTAAGTTGCAAACATTGAACGTTTGGGACAACTCCAACATTGACATATTAATTTCCTGATGGGACTCGAGGTAATTAGTTTTGATTTCAATTATATCCTAACCAAATCATAGTAGTTTTTAACATTAGTTAAATTATTCATGGAACACTAGGTAGGTACAAAAATTTAACATTAGTATTTTGAGGTTGCATATCTTTTTCTTAGCTTGAATTTTCAGGTTGAATATTGAAATTATAAAAAAAAACTAATAATTACTACATAACATTTCTGTAGCGTTTTGTGTCCTACATTTTTCAAAATCAAGTTTCCAAGTATCCGTTTCGTGTCCCGTTTCATTTCCCGTTTCCGTTTCCATGCAACCTAGTGGTAGAATATTGGCAAAGTGACACATTGGCGATAGAGGTGAAATGGAGATGTTGGTGAAGAGAGGTGGGGAAGAAAAAGAAGAAAGGTGAAGGGACATTTCTGGTATTGATAGGATTAAGTTAAGGTAAATAAGTCATATTGAAGGAGATTTGTCGTATTTTTGTAATTTCTGTTTCTAACGTGTATAAGTGGGTGTTTGAATCTTTTTTTTACAGCTCTTTTTTTTTAATAGCAATGGGTGTTTAAATCTCATTTTGGAGAAATTATAGTGAAAAAAGAAATAGAATGAGTGCTTAGCTTTTAAGTGAACTAGTATTGCACACATGCGATGCACTAGAAAAAACAATTTAAAAATGATTAAAAACAAATTGAGCGAAATAACTTTTCCTAAAATCTATTATCATATAATAGATAATAAAAGAGTTAATTAATATTATAGCAAATTTTCATATCATCATAAATCTAAATAAATATTTATATACAATCAGTTTGCGTAGAATAATTAGTCTGCTCATAGAAGTATGGTTAAAATAAAGAAACCAAATTCAAAACATCAAATTGAATACAAATTCAAAATTAATTTACACGACAAACTTCCTTTATTAGGAATGAGAAAAAAAACTATTACATTATATGGTGTTACCAAACTCTTAATTCTTAATAGAGTATCATCGAGAAGAGAAAATATTAATAGAAACAAATCCTCAAAATAAAAATAAAAGCCATAAATTGAACTTAAGGAGGTTTGAAAATTTTACGTAATTAAATTACACATTGTCAATCTCTAACAGTTCCATTGTTATCATGAAAATTGACTAAGATTCTCGTATGAACACAAGTGACATCAGTAATCAAAATTGAAGAGATGGTGATTGAAAATTTTATGCAATCTATTATCTATTATATAATATAAATCAAAGAAAGCCTAGACTTGGTTTCCCACCTATAATTGTTGATGTCATGGTGACATCAATTTTTTTATTTTTTTTCCCTCTCCCAACGAAAGTGTGTTTTCCTTTTGGCCTAATTTCATAACATTTTCGTTTTGAAGACATTTTCCCTTCCCCTTCAATGTGAAGACCTAATTTGTGATTGCTGCTTGAAACCCGCTGGCACACACGTCACCGCCGCCCCTGTTCCTTTTTGCTTCTTTGTCGGTCGTCGCCTCCACAGGGGCGACAAAGGGTGGTCTGGCAGCGGCTTAGCCCCGCCTTCAAGCAGAGCTGCCCATGTTTGCTTATTCGTCCGTTGTTGCCGCCCCTGATCCTTTTTTATTTTTTCGTGGGCGGCTGCCACCACTGAGGCGACAGAAGGTGAACCGACAATGTCATGCTCCCACTAATTTTACAATATTTTTGAATATCTTCTATTGATTAACAAATACCATAGTGGAATATTCAACACAAATAGTGAGAGAGAAACGTACAAAACAAACAAGTTCTTTTTGTCTTATAAAGTTCAACCTTCTATAAAGTTGATTACTTAAATTTGCAAGTTGTTAAATTTTTAAGATCATTGAAAATAGATTTTTCAATAAAACATGAAGAACACAACAAGTATATTAGTATGTACCGTTCATTGATTAACAAAGCAAGAGCGAATCATTAGAAAGCTTTTACCTTAAAAAGTAAGCTTCAAATCATTATACAGACCATTATATATATATATATATATATTATGAGGTATACATATTATAGAGAGGCGGACATAATTATTAACACAAACGGCATTAAATTCATAAATGCTTTCGTAGTTGCTTCAAAGACAGGTTGTCACTATATGCACAACTCTATTTCCAGTCGCCAGCATGCTCCAATGCATGGTTTGCCTTGCTTTTCAAATATTATATCTTCAATCATTTATAAAAATTGTAGAAGAGGGGAGTGAGTACGAAGTACTCAGTGAGTAACAAAGCTCTTTGACTCACCTTTTATTTGAAAAAATTATTTTCAAGAAAATCATTCAATGTACAAAGCTTTTCAATGCACAATTGGGCTCTATTACTAGTTAAACTACTATCTATGGTGCACGCAAGATTCATATCAATTCAATCATGGCCATATACAATTAAGTGGATCCACAATTAACCCCAGTTGACCATTACTGAAGTTACAATTCAAAGCAAACACCACACTAATCTTTCATATCCCGATATCATTGAATAGGTCATAGTGTGGAAAACAATTCAAAACCATTTAATACAAAACAAGTAGAACAACTAGTGATTCAAATGCAATAAATCAATCTTTCTTTTTAGTGCATCAAAATCCATGTTCAGCTCATGGAGTACTTCAATCAAAATTCATGATTTTCATATCAAAATTCCATAAATGTTAAAAAGGAATTAAAGTATTAATTACTCACCTCTTTAACTTGATTTTTCCAAAGATTATTTGAGTTGTTGATAAATGCCCTCAAAACCTCTATTTTCCTTTATCAAAGTGATATTTCAAGTTTGTATTTATTATATTTATGACAGGAGGTTATTTCCAAGTGCAAAACCAAGTGTTTGGTAAGCTTTAAAGGTTGTTTTCCTCCTCTCACTTTATTTGAACGAATTTCTTTTATTTTTGAAGCTCTTGATACTCACTAATAATAAGTAAAGCCTGGGAAGAAAGAGCCAAGATATGGAAGTGAAGAGGAATGGAGAGATAGGGACGTGGAGTGGGAGAAAGAAATGGTAGGGTTGGTTGGGGGTTCATTGGGAAAAATTCTTTCATTCCCCATATTTATAATTATTAGAAAATATTCGGATTTAGTTGTTTTCAATTAATCTTTGAAATCCGTCAATGAATACATGACACGTGGCGCGTTGTGGTGCATTACACTTGTCCGCAAATTGCTCGAGCAGTCCTTATACTTTTGGTTGTCTTATAATTAAGTCATAACGTTTTGCTTCTCGTTACTTGAGCACTTTCACTTACTAGGGTTTTACAATTAGGTTATCAACTTTTAAAATGTTAACTAATAACCATATTCTTTAACCTCTGTGCTTCCTTGAGCAACAATTCTTTGAATTCTTGTGACATTTCAAACGGTTATTCAATCATTGTCAAAATAACGTTTACATTATCAATCGCAAACTTATGTGGTTATACAATCATTGTCAATACATTCTCAATAGCCACATTCTAATTCCAATTCATTGCTCAAGTATCAATTATGTTGTCAATAATCATGTTCTAGTTCTTAATATTTATGTGCATAACATTCTTGCAATACTTCAAATATGATTACGTTACCACGTTTCAATTTTTTTGTCATTCAATTGAGTGACAACTCTCAACTTTGCAATTCGATATAATTATATTATCACCTTTTTTTTCTTGGTATTCATTCGAGTGACGAATCTTGTAATTTTACCATTGATGCAATTCAATTCGATCACTTTGTCATGATCTTATAACCTTTCATTTGATATAAATGCAAATAATTCTTTCATCATTATCAAAATGACGATTATATTGCATAATTTATTTATAAGATTTTGCGGGATGTTACATGCAGGGGCTTACCTTGAAGGCATACCGCGCTTTTGCTCCTGTTTTCTTATCCGTCAGTGGCCGCCGTCCCTAATTTCAACTTCATAGGTTTGAAAATACTTGGGTCTTCTCTATGACGTTGCATAAGATTGTACCTTAAAGTTGATTGAGAGGGTAGTTAAGGTGCAGGTGCTATATCGTGATACTAAACTATCTGTTGTTTCGATTTATATGAATGATTTTATGGTTTAGTGGCATTTTAAGCTATATTAAAATGTGCGTAAATTGACAAGGATGTTTCATGTCCATAAGGATAAATGATACGCTAGAACCCTTCTAGATGTTGAACTTTTTTGAGATGAAATAAAAAGGTCAACTAAGGTGCTCGTGAGATTCCACTTCATCAAAATGTCAATTTTGAGCTCAAAGCATGTTAAAATTCTGGAAGCTGTAGACTTTTGATAGGCACTTTAGGGTTGACCTCATCATGAATAATTTAAATTGATTTTAAGAACCATTTTTCCAAACATGTTTTGATTTTAACAATACTTTGTTAGTTCCTTTTGTTTATTCATGTAGTTTGCTATTCTTCTTCAAAATCCTTAGTAATGTATTTGAGATTAAAGGGACTGCAGTTTGGAAAATCTAGAGCTATATATTTGTATTTTAAGTTGTTCAGAGCTTATGACTCAGCAAATTCAAGTGGATTCCAATAGTCTTTTCTATTTAGTTAATTACTTGCTACTGCTTGAATTTTTATGATGCATTATTTTGCTTTTTTGCATGTAGGTTTTGGGCTGGAGGGGCCTTTGAGAAGCTCTGAAACTGTTTGTGGTCAGTAATGGAGTTTAAAGGCACACTTTGACACGTTTTTGTCATGACTTTTTATAGTTATTTGCAGTAAGTCAGTATGTTCTCTTTTTGTTCGTAAACAAATTTGATCTTTCTCTTTTAATCAATGGATTTATTCATTAATATATATTTGTATGCTCTTGGATGATTAGTTGTAGACGAACCTTTCAAGAAGAGGACCACGTGGAGGCGGCGACAAGAAAACTATCTCGAATACTCCAACGAGATAGACATTAGCTTCGTTGTAACCTCACCAAGAGATAACCGTTAGGTCTTTTCTTTTCGCCTTTTCAAGTGATTAGAAATACATGAACTTTTTGATATTAGCTATTATGTTATTCGATGCATCAAGTTTTAGAGTTGTAATACTGCAATGTCAAATATTATTATTTGCTTGATTGCTTTTGAGCTTTTTAATTTTGAAGCTATTTGGACAGAAGTCAAACTATAGCATGATAGGCAATTGCTTCAGCCAATTATTTTTTTAGTGCCTAAACATTTTTAGACGAATGAACTTTCTGATGTCAGCCATGTTATTTGACGCATCAAGTATTGAGGTTTTAACTACAGTGATGTCAATTATTATCATATTATTTTTAGATATATAACAGAATTTTTTAATTTATATATTTATGGTAAGTAGATTTGTTTGCAAACCTCCACTGATTGGCTTCTTGATTTGTGTAATAGTGGTAAGTAGATATATAAAAGAATTTTTGATTTATTTATTTATGGTAAGTAGATTTCTTTGCGATGGCGTCTTGATTTGTGTAATAAAGGTAAGTAGTTATATAACAAAATTTTTGATTTATGTATTTATAGTAAATAGATTTCTTTGCAATCCTCCACTAATTGGCTTATTGATTTATGTAATTATGGTAACTATAACATAATTATTGATTTACGTTAATTACAGTAAATAGATTTGTTTGAAATTGACTTTGATTTGGTGATATATTCACAATCTTTCTTAATTATTGCTTTATCCAATTTTGGCAAATAGATAAATTTATCTCTTTTGTCTTTATGTCTTTTATTATATATATGCACTACATGTTTAAGCATTATTTCACATATTCCTTCTTTCACTTTACTGCTCGTCTAGCAAAGTTACTTTATTCTCTACTTTATCAATATCTCAATTCAACGATATGGTTAATTACAATGTGCTTAGAGATGTCCACAAGAAAAGAATGGATTGACAAGTGAAAGTTCGGCGTGTTGGTAAGTGGATGTCACAATACGGAGAGCAAACAGAGGACAATCTTGAATTTATTTTCATCGACAAGCAGGTTAGATCACCGTTCTGTATGTTTTAATCTTAGATTTTTATTTATCTTGGCTATATATTTACGAAGAATTTATGTTTTTGCATTATGAAACTCTATGTTTTATTATTTATTTTTAAGGTCTTAATAATCATCATAAACAGTTTAAACTTGGGTTTAACCCTCTATGTTGTATTTTGTGCCTATGGATGTTTTTGTTGTTATAATTGTTTGGTTGTAAATCGGAATTTTTACAAAGTTGGTTATTTGATTAAAGTTTTCCATATCTATTGCAATTTATTGTTTTTGGTAGAGGTGTGCAAAAAAATTGAGACCGGGTGAACCGGACTGAAACCGGACCGAATGGGCCGGTCTCGGTCTGGGCTTTGTGGCCAAAAAGACCGGTCCGGTCCGGTCCCGGGTTTTTTTTTTTGAAAATCCGGAAACCCAGTCAAAGACCGGTTAAATTTTTTTTTAAATATATAAATTAAAACTCGATTTTCACTTTTAATAATAGTCAAGAGGTAAGAATCAAAACTATTTCCTTTACATAGTCACTTGCACAAAAGACCCATATTATTTATAAGTCCTAATTATTTGACATTTTACTAAACTTTCAATGTGGGACAATCATTTAAAGTTTAAACTAAATATAAAGAACCAAGACAATTATTAATTTGCCTCAAAGTCCACAAAATTTCATTTACATAGTCACTTACACAAAGACCCATCTTATTTATAAGCTCCAATCATATTATTATTTTACAAAACTTTCAATGTGGGACAATTAAAAAGTTAAAGCAATACCACTAAATTTCTTTTTCAAGTTGGAATTTTTTGGCCAATAAACTTTTTTAAAAATCATCATTATCATATTATTTTTTAAACAATTGTCAAGAATAATTGTGTTAATATATAATGTTACTAGAATTTGCAACATTGTAAGGATTTTGTTAAAAAATTTGTTTGAATTTAAAATATGTTTATTGACTCTATTTAAGTTACATGCTATTATTATATAATATATATAAATATATTTATATATAGACGTAGAGAATTTGTGCTTATACATATTCTCATTTATTCAAGTGGTTTTCTTATTGGTAAAAAATGTGAAATTGATTTTCTTGTTTTTATTTTAAGTTGTAAGTGTTATTTATTTTTGACAATTACATCATTTTTGTAATATTTAATCCCTATAAATGTATAATAAAGTAGGAATTATCTATCTTTTATCTTTTAAAAATATCAAAATTGTATTATAAAATTATTAAAATTATAAAGTATATATAATATTTATGATTTTTACATTTATTTTCCAATTTAGGATATATATTTCAAATATTTAATAATTTTAGATTTGTTAAAATAAAAAAATGAGAAATACAAGTAAGTCTAGTGCTTCTACCTTAGAGAGGCATGTTAATACTTTTGTTGCGTATAAAGTTCTTCTATTTGTTTATTCTAAACTTTGTTTATATGTGTTTTTACGTTACTAAGTCTATAGAAAATTTTTTTCACAAACTCGGAAAAGCCTGAAAAAAACTGAATTCATTACCCGAGCCTGAACCGGGACCGAACCTGTTTGGGCTTGCCATTTTTAGGACCGAGACCGGGATCAAACCGAAGATGTTTGGTCCGGTCTTGGTCCTTCAAAAACCCGGGACCGAAACCCGTTTGCACAGCCCTAGTTTTTGGTTTTATGCTTTTTATACTCATAGGGTTTTATTACCCCCTTTTTACATCTCTATTGTATGCTACAAAATTATATGGTTTTTTCTATAGGGTACATGTGTACATGCTTTAAAATATTTTTGTTATATTAATTCACATGAGTTAATAATTCGATATAGTGGGTGCTTTCTGTTTTGAAACTACTTTATGGCATTGATTAAGAGCTTCTATATATTTTTAACCTCTGATAGTTTATTTTGATATGCTGTGTGTAATTTAGTGATTTTGTTCTTAATTTATTTTGCTCTTATTCTTTCTTCAGTTGTTGAGTTCCAACTATCGAATTGTGGAAATTATCATTTGATTTTAAGTGTTTTATTTCATCATATGAATGTGTTTAATTTGATCACTTATGTGAACTGTGATAAATTATTAGGCTATATTTATATATAATATAATTTGAATTTTTGTGTTATCCTGGTCGAATATATATAGTATGATCATATAGAATACATATCTGTTTTGCATGAGAATACAACTTTTCTCCATGCTCATGTACACATTATTTCATTTCAATGTGTTCTACATCTCCTCAAGTGATTACAAGGAGTATATACAAAAGTTTATATTCAATGCATACTATGAGTTAATAATAATTAGCTATGCACGACAAGTTAACTTTTCCGGTTTTTAGTATTATATGTTGTATTTGTCCCATTTTTTCAATATTTATTGTTGTTGTCCTTACATATATTCTCTTTTTGTTTATTATTTATTCGGTACACTTCAGTATAATTATTATGTCTCTATTGATTTAGTTATATTATGTTTGGGTTTACAATATTTTTATTAGTTATATAGATGTTTTATTTTGTTTCGTACTTCAATTGTATTGACTATTTTTGAACAATCAATCGATTTTTATATTTGGATATAATCCTCTTTTTGATTAATATAATATTGTATTCTACCTGTGCAACGCACAGGTGGGGATACTAGTTACTTTAAAAAAAGGAAGTAAAAGAACATAAATAAATGTCTTAATAAACGTAGAAAGTCCACAAAAGAGAACACCAACAAACACCTTCAAAAAAAATTAGACTGAAAATAAAGTTGAAAAAACATAAAAATATATAGCAGACAAATTAAAATGTCGAAAATACATCATTAGCAGTGGCAAAGCTATTGGTTAAATTTTAGTTGTCGAACTACCCCAAAAGCATATATTGTGGACAAAAAACGAATATCATATGCAAAGCAAAAGTTACGACCATTTTTCTAAAAACACAAAAATATGAGAAGAAAATGAAAAAGATGGCAATTTGACGAAATTAGAAAGCGAAAAAGGGCTGGAAAACATGTCTGGCAACTCAATTCCCTTTATGTGTGTGTAAGAGGAGGCAATATTTAATAAATTTTGGAAAGCCAAAAAAAAAATAAAAAAGTAAAAACAAAGAAGAAAAGGAAAAAGAAGGCAGTTTGACGGAATTAGAAAATGAAAAAGGGCGGGAAAAGATTTTTTGCAACTTAATTCCCTTATATATATAGATAAGAGGAGGCATTATATATATATATATATATAGATTAAACATCAATTTTTTAGGACACATTAAACATCAATTTTATTTACACATTTTGAAAAACATATCGGCTACAGCTACAATTTTTTATTTTTCATGAATACTTTAATTTGATAGTATGTCTTTTGTAAGTTGTGGTAAGCAAGGACCGAGTTAGGAAAAAAATGGGTACTATGACCAGACTGAATTTTGGAAGAAACTGTTTAGGTTGGCAAAGTTGCCAATACCGTAAAAGTTGAATGTGTGGTTGTAAAGAGAATGAAACCTATGTGAGATGGGTTTAGGAATTATGGAAGAAGAAACGATGTTTACCCTTAGTCGGGCTTATGTGTAAATAAAGTATTGAGCTGGTCGAATAGATTGAGACAATTAAAAAAATTAGTAATATTCTCCATCAAATTGTGGTATTTGTTTGTTTGGTTTTTCCTATTTTTGGACTGGACAAATTGTCGTCTGTTCTTCTTTGGTTTAATTCTTTACATTTTATTCTAACTTTTTGCGTCTGAATGTTGAGTTGATGTTTGTACTATTCCAAGTCCAAATCAAACAATCGCTTTAGCCAACAAAATATAATGTTCCCTCACACTGAGAATATATTTTCGACAAATTTCAATATCATCAAAGTCAATATGGGGGGTTTCATATGGTGGCGAGAGGACGACTGATGAGGGAGTTGAATGGAGGAATGATGCATGTACTGGTAGTGGACTAATCCTCAAGACAGAAGTAGCCATAGGAGAGTGGGACGGTTGCATGGGATTGAGTAGAGTTTTCACTTATCATGAAGGTGTTGTTCGCGGTGCTTATGCTTGTCGGCGACGTAGAATGCTTGACGTGGATTGTGCAGAGGCGTTTGTTGATCAAGGTGGGTTGGAGTTAGCCGTGAAACACCGACTTACAATGGCGCGTGTAGAGTGTGATGCTCAAAAGGTGGTGAGGAAGCTGGTACATCAAGAAGTACGTGATTTATTGTTTCGAAGCAACTGTGGTTTATGTTGTCACATTTCTAGATATATGAATGTTTATAATTTATGGGATTGCGGCGTATGCAACTTCTAGTAGTTGTCATTCTTGGTTTGATTGTATCTCTCATTTCATTGCCTCTTTTAGAGGGACTATTGGTTAATTAATGAATGAAAATTCCCTTTAAAAAAAATTGAATCATTGATACACCCTAGTTAACCAAATGTACAAAATAGAAATTTGAGGGATCAATCACCTTATGATTCAATCTTCAAGTATTTCGGCCAATCTCAGTTTGTAGTGATGAATCAAGAACTATACGGGTCATATCTCATGTCTTATTCTTTTTTCTTTTCTTTTCTTTTCTTTTTTTTTTTTAAGAAAGGTTATATCTCATTCTAATTGATAAGTGCAATTTTGCATTTATCTTGAGCCATTTGAACTAGACATTGACCATTTGTTTTTATCAACTTTCTACTTAATTTTGCTTTTTTTTTTGTTTATTTTAGGATTGAACTTGATTTTGAAGCAAATGAACAAAAAATAAGGAAAAATGATCAATCCTGCTGGTTTTTTGAAATTATGTGCCAAAGTTGAAAAAGAAATAAAGTCGAAGGCTTGTTGTGCAATTAATAGTTGAAAAAAATAAATAAATGAAGCAACGCCCAACACACGTGGACATAATGAATGTATGGTTGAGCCGTGCGTAGGAATTGCCGGGGATCCATAGACAAACGTCGAGAGCCATACGGGAAGTCAAGACACGTCCCAAAGAGGAAAAGAAACAACGTCGAATGCATCGTGGATTCATCTTTTTCAGGTTTTGAATTTTAAATTCTATAGTTGTTTTCTTTTCCTTAATGTTAGATGTTTATATATCAATATGGTGTTAAAGTATCCTATCCCATATTGGAATAGAAAAGAAGTTGTGACTACTTTATTAGTATGGTTTGTAAAGACTTAATAAAAAGAAATTAAAAAAAGATTATATTATAATCTATCTATTTCTATCCCACATTGGAATGCATTTCTTTTTATTTTAATTTTATATATCTCGAATTTTTGAAAATTTCGGTTTTCAGTTAATTCGGTTGATATCAAGAGTTGTCATCAAAACTCTATCAGGTCTGAAGAGTTGCGTCTGATCAACAAAACTCTATCTGACATTATGAAGTCTATAAAAGGGAACCAATTTGACAGATTTATTCATTCCGTTTTTGGATAATTTCTTCCCTGTTCTGTCAATTCCCCTTGAGAGGAAATAAAACACTTAATATTCTCCAAGGCCTGATTTCGAAGTGCTCGATATCAAGGTAACAGATTGTTGAATCCTGGTAGCAAAACGCTCGTTGAACTACAAGCACAAGGAGTAGGGGCGGAATTTTGCTATAGGACATAGTTTCTCTAGCCTCAATCTATATTCAAGTCAGTGATTCTGTTCTGTTTTATTTTTTCGTATCTTTAATTGTTTCTGTTGTAAGTAATCTTTGCATTCACTTTTGTTTCTAACACTCAATGTGTCAAGCTAATTGTTTTGTGTTAAGATTAACGATAAAACTCCGTTTTTGTGATTAAATTAAAGTACTTGTTTTCATATGTTTCTAGTTTCTTTTAGTCATGTTGAATGTTCATTATTCTCTTATTCCATTTTAATGCTTGATCAGTATTACTTCAAGTTTTGTGGTTTATATTGCTTTCGAGAGATTCATCATGAATATAGAAAATGTAATGAGCGACATAAAGTCCTATAATAGATAGAGATATTATTATGTTCTGTGAAATCTTTAAAAAATAATCACAGTGTATTAATGCGAGTCCTTCTACGGAACCAATGATTGGTTTTGTTAATGTACTAATACAATTATAAAATATAAAAAATCACTGGTGGTTTCTAAAACCACTAATGAAATCACCAATAATTTTGTTACGTTTTATAACTATATTGATACAGTGATAGAACTAATCATTTGTTTTTTAACAATTTTGGTATTAATGCGTACCATATGTTTGAAGGTTAATTAGATATAATTAATCTCATGTATATGTATAGATTTAGATAACCATTAAGAGAGACTTCTGAATAATATTGAATTATTGATTTTCAGCCTTAAGTACTAAGAGTTTATCACGTGAACACTGTGGATTCGGAAATCCTAGTACTTTTGTGAATTTATATTTTCTTTTAGGATTTGTAAGTAAATTTGTTTATTTTCTTAGCTAACTTTTATTTTCTTTTAAAATCATTTATCAAATTTTATTTTGTGTTTTTTTATTTAAAGTCGAGATCAAATAGAGTGAATTTAGTAGATTTAGTTCTCGTGAGATTCAACACTCTATTCATTTCCATATTACTTGTTAACGATCTGTCCACTTGAGGAATAAAATCAACAATACTAATATGTACATATATTATCTTACTCTAATATATATATATATATATGATTGTTTGAATTGTGATGCAGTGGTTGAATTCTCAAGTTCAAGGTATCAACTTTGAATCATACATATATCTCCCCTAATTTCTCTTTCATCCCATATCTACCATTGTATTAAAATTAAAAAAAAAAAGAAGTAAAAGAGTTGTATGTAAAAATCTCTCATTGTATCTTACGTGGCTTGTATGAATTCACGCTGCATAAATTTAAAATACACGTAATGTCACGTCTCCAAATTTATTACTTTATTTTCTTGTATTGTCCACGTCTAACAGTAGTGGAAGTATTTGAGAAATTAATTTCGATTCAAAAGCGAGAGCAAGACTATATAAATACAAGTCAAACACTATTATATATAATATCATATTATTATAGCTATACAACAACTATTGTGGGAACCCACAATGAAACTTCGGTCATATACCGAAATCTCGATCACATACATATATCATCTCCATCATTAGGGCGATCCAGTCATAAAGCTTTTAATTCAACACCTACAAGATTATTAAAGGGAAATAAAAAGTCACTTTTATGCACAAAGAGAAACCCTTTATATGCACAAATTGGACACGTCACTAGTTTAACCTCTACCCGTAACCGCAAGATATAAAAATTTAAGATGACCACGATCACTTAGCATGGTCATAGTACCACAAAGATTACCACATAGTATGTAAAAAGGGTAGATAACACTACTAGCGATGTTTAAAAGCAAGAAACAATCATTTATCCAAAACAATCGTGCATAATCAAGTATTCAATACCAAAGCAATTTAGGAAAGAATGAGTTCCAAAGAGGGGGAGTCAAGGCATGTGTTACTCACAATCAAGTATAGAATGCCAAAGCAATTTAAGAAAAACATGAGTTTTGAAAAAAGAGAGTCAATACACATGTTACTCACAATCAAATATCGAATAGATGTTTTGGTGGGTTTTTGTTAGTGTTCTTCTACTCTTTCTAATTTTGGATGAATTTCTTAATTACTTTGGGATAGAGGGGAGTTAAGTGAGTGTTTGGAGGAGATTGTGGTGAATTCTTCTAGCTTTGGACTCTTTTTATAGTTGTTCAGGTTTAATAGTTTTTAACTAATATTTGAAATCCACTAATTGCAAGAATAGCATTTGTCCCAAAATTTGGCAAAACTAGCACAATGTGTTTTAGGAGAGATGTGGCTAGTTATTGTCCATTAGTTTATTGCTCACAGAGTCTCTATACTTAAGGTAGTCTTACAGTTAAGTCGTTATATTTCAATACTAATCAATAACCATATTTTATTTTTTGGCATCAATTGAGTAATAATTCTTTTAAACCCTATGATATATTTGATGCAAATTCAAGCAATTATCCCATCATCGTCAAAATAACGACCAACTATCTTAATTGATTGTTATATTTTTTTGCGGGATGTTACACGTGACGTACCGGAGTCAACGGTATCCAATAAGTTCTACCTACTATTGGATTTAAACTAATGACTCCTGCCATATGAAAGCAATACTCTAACCACTGAGTTAAGTAGGTCATTTATCATCCAAAAGATAGCCAAATGAAATCCATGCCATCGTTGGATTCTAAATATCATATTACTTATGTATCGATGCAATTCACATGGGTTAGAGGTTTTGTTATCAAATTTTTGATAAGTTTTTAACTTTTTTAATTATAACGGATAAAAGTTCATACATGATCATAGAAATGCGCATAAATATTTTGCATCGTATAATAAGTTTAATAAAATATCTATTAGTTTGATGAAATTTTATTTGATGAGAGAGTTATTACTAACAAGTAACAAGGACTGCATCCCCCCCCCTCCCATTTTTATTTGCCCTTTTTACTTCTCCTCCCTTTTTTATATATTGATCGATGGCAGTCAATTTCCAACAACTTCCGCAGCAGCATCATTAACTCAATGACCCCCCAAAATACGCAAGAAAATTGGATAACAACAATACATGTTGTCTTTCACACGGCAGCCAATGTTAAATAAAGATTACAAAGTTGAACATGAATATATATATATATATATATATAATACATTTATAATAGTTTTGACTTGATCAATATATTTTTTTAATTGTACCCTCGAATGATTCAGTCTAATTACTGTGGATATATTTGAAACGAATGAGTAAACGCGTCTAAACATCCCTTTCAAAAAAAAAAAAAAAAAACGAGTCTAAACATAATTAAAAAATAAGTCGTGAAAAAGTAGAAATAAGCATGTTTGGCCAACGGCTAGCTAGGAGACCATTTATATATTGTAGAAGCATAAAGAATAATTTTATTTTCTAAATATGTGATGCATCTCTAATTTAGTGACAATATTACCAAAATAGATGAATGACACTACTCAATCAAAAAATAACAAAATACTTGCGTCTTTTTAATTTGTACTTAAGATAGTTGAATTTTAAGATTCATTTGTGGTTTGAATGGCAATGTGGTAGCTAGATGCTAATATTTTCAAACAGATACTCAAACTCGAACCACTCACATATCTCCCATCCCCTATCTCCCTCCCATATAAATTTTTTTAAAAAAGAAAGAGGAAAAAAAGGTACTTAATTGAGATCATTACGTTTAGAGCATTTAATTATTTTTATTTTATTATTATTCAATTCGATTGACTTCTCATAAAAATTCCATATTGGAATGTTCAGCCACTATTTTAGAACGTTGCTTTTGGTCTTTTACTACGAGATTACAATGTCTTTCCACTTGCACGCAATATATTACCCCGAAATAATAATATTTCATTTCACGACTTGGTCAAACATGATTGGGACGAATGTAATTAACTGTTAGAAGTCAACTCTCAAGTTAGCAGCGCCCTATAAAAACATTGGCTTTTGGTGAATATATATATTGCATATATAGAGTATATAAGAAATAATACAATTCAATTCAACACATCGGCAATGGCACCACCACCATCCACAGCGGTTTCACCAGTTGCGGCACTGGTAGTAAGAATCGTCACGTTCATTTGCCTAATCATTTCGATTATTCTTAATGTCACCAATTCTACTACTTCCAGCACCGATAATTCCAAATTAAAGTTCAATTTCTTCTATTCTTATCGGTAAGTACTCTTTGTTAGCAAGGCTAATTAGTAAATCCATGTTTGGTGTCTAAAATATGATTGTTTACCCTAAACTGAGTTTAACTTTTTCATATTTACAAAACTAAGTTGAGTTAATGCCCTGGTTAGCAAACTAATTTTTGTTCTGAAACAAATCTAATTATATCTATTTATATAGCATCTTTTACGAGACTTGCATATACTGCATAACTAGTTTACTAACGAAACTATATTACTTGCACGACGGTAGGTATATGCTTTCGACAGCGGTGCTTGGAATTGCCTATACACTTTTACAAAGTGCCTTCACAATCTTCCATGTGAGCACTGGAAATCGTATTGGGGGTGATGGCTTGGCTCTAGTTGACTTTTATGGCGA